>CM033633.1:475963-523463 GCA_019453435.1 Rhinogobius similis
AGGGTTAGACCGGGACCGGGACTGGGACCAGGGCCAGGACCAGAGGCAGGGACAGGACCAGGGACAGGACCAGGGCCAGAGGTAGGAGTAGGAGTAGGACCAGGACCAGGACCAGGAACAGGACCAGGGCCAGAGGTAGGGGTAGGAGTAGGACCAGGACCAGGACCAGGACCAGGACCAGGGACAGGACCAGGACCAGGAACAGGACCAGGGACAGAGGCAGGACCTGGGAAAGGACCAGGACCAGGGACAGGACCAGGGCCAGGGACAGAGATAGAGATAGAGCCAGGGCTAGGACCAGGACCAGGACCAGGGACAGGACCAGGGACAGGACCAGAGGCAGGGACAGGACCAGAGCCAGAGCCAGAGCCAGAGCCAGAGCTAGGACCAGGACCAGGGACAGAGGCAGGACTAGGACCAGGACCATGGACAGAGGCAGGACCTGGGAAAGGACCAGGGAACGGACCAGGACCAGGGACAGGACCAGAGGCAGGGACAGGACCAGGACTAGGGACAGAGCCAGAGCCAGAGCTAGGACCAGGACCAGGACCAGGGACAGGGACAGAGGTAGGAGTAGGACCAGGGACAGAGGCAGAGGCAGGACTAGGACCAGGACCATGGACAGAGGCAGGACCTGGGAAAGGACCAGGGACAGAGGCAGGACCAGGGACAGAGGTAGGGGTAGGACCAGGGACAGAAGCAGGACCAGGACCAGGGACAGGACCAGGGACAGGACCAGAGGCAGGAACAGGACCAGGGCCAGAGGTAGGAGTAGGACCAGGGACAGAAGCAGGACCAGGACCAGGACCAGGACCAGGGACAGGACCAGGGACAGGACCAGGGACAGGACCAGGACCATGGACAGAGGCAGGACCTGGGAAAGGACCAGGACCAGGACCAGGGACAGAGGCAGGACCTGGGAAAGGACCAGGACCAGGGACAGGACCAGGGCCAGGGACAGAGATAGAGATAGAGCCAGGGCTAGGACCAGGACCAGGACCAGGGACAGGACCAGGGACAGGACCAGAGGCAGGGACAGGACCAGAGCCAGAGCCAGAGCCAGAGCCAGAGCTAGGACCAGGACCAGGGACAGAGGCAGGACTAGGACCAGGACCATGGACAGAGGCAGGACCTGGGAAAGGACCAGGGAACGGACCAGGACCAGGGACAGGACCAGAGGCAGGGACAGGACCAGGACTAGGGACAGAGCCAGAGCCAGAGCTAGGACCAGGACCAGGACCAGGGACAGGGACAGAGGTAGGAGTAGGACCAGGGACAGAGGCAGAGGCAGGACTAGGACCAGGACCATGGACAGAGGCAGGACCTGGGAAAGGACCAGGGACAGAGGCAGGACCAGGGACAGAGGTAGGGGTAGGACCAGGGACAGAAGCAGGACCAGGACCAGGGACAGGACCAGGGACAGGACCAGAGGCAGGGACAGGACCAGGGCCAGAGGTAGGAGTAGGACCAGGGACAGAAGCAGGACCAGGACCAGGACCAGGGACAGGACCAGGGACAGGACCAGGGACAGGACCAGGACCATGGACAGAGGCAGGACCTGGGAAAGGACCAGGACCAGGACCAGGGACAGAGGCAGGACCTGGGAAAGGACCAGGACCAGGGACAGGACCAGGGCCAGGGACAGAGATAGAGATAGAGCCAGGGCTAGGACCAGGACCAGGACCAGGGACAGGACCAGGGACAGGACCAGAGGCAGGGACAGGACCAGAGCCAGAGCCAGAGCCAGAGCCAGAGCTAGGACCAGGACCAGGGACAGAGGCAGGACTAGGACCAGGACCATGGACAGAGGCAGGACCTGGGAAAGGACCAGGGAACGGACCAGGACCAGGGACAGGACCAGAGGCAGGGACAGGACCAGGACTAGGGACAGAGCCAGAGCCAGAGCTAGGACCAGGACCAGGACCAGGGACAGGGACAGAGGTAGGAGTAGGACCAGGGACAGAGGCAGAGGCAGGACTAGGACCAGGACCATGGACTGTGGCAGGACCTGGGAAAGGACCAGGGACAGATGCAGGACCAGGGACAGAGGTAGGGGTAGGACCAGGGACAGAAGCAGGACCAGGACCAGGGACAGGACCAGGGACAGGACCAGAGGCAGGGACAGGACCAGGGCCAGAGGTAGGAGTAGGACCAGGGACAGAAGCAGGACCAGGACCAGGACCAGGACCAGGGACCCAGGGACAGAAACAGGACCAGGAACAGGACCAGGACCATGGACAGAGGCAGAACCAGGGAAAGGACCAGGACCAGGACCAGGGACAGAGGCAGGACCTGGGAAAGGACCAGGACCAGGGACAGGACCAGGGCCAGGGACAGAGATAGAGATAGAGCCAGGGCTAGAACCAGGACCAGGACCAGGGACAGGACCAGGGACAGGACCAGAGGCAGGGACAGGACCAGAGCCAGAGCCAGAGCCAGAGCCAGAGCTAGGACCAGGACCAGGGACAGAGGCAGGACTAGGACCAGGACCATGGACAGAGGCAGGACCTGGGAAAGGACCAGGGAACGGACCAGGACCAGGGACAGGACCAGAGGCAGGGACAGGACCAGGACTAGGGACAGAGCCAGAGCCAGAGCTAGGACCAGGACCAGGACCAGGGACAGGGACAGAGGTAGGAGTAGGACCAGGGACAGAGGCAGAGGCAGGACTAGGACCAGGACCATGGACAGAGGCAGGACCTGGGAAAGGACCAGGGACAGAGGCAGGACCAGGGACAGAGGTAGGGGTAGGACCAGGGACAGAAGCAGGACCAGGACCAGGGACAGGACCAGGGACAGGACCAGAGGCAGGGACAGGACCAGGGCCAGAGGTAGGAGTAGGACCAGGGACAGAAGCAGGACCAGGACCAGGACCAGGACCAGGGACAGGACCAGGGACAGGACCAGGGACAGGACCAGGACCAGGGACAGGACCAGGGACAGGACCAGGGACAGGACCAGGACCATGGACAGAGGCAGGACCTGGGAAAGGACCAGGACCAGGACCAGGGACAGAGGCAGGACCTGGGAAAGGACCAGGACCAGGGACAGGACCAGGGCCAGGGACAGGACCAGGACTAGGGACAGAGCCAGAGCCAGAGCTAGGACCAGGACCAGGACCAGGGACAGGGACAGAGGTAGGAGTAGGACCAGGGACAGAGGCAGAGGCAGGACTAGGACCAGGACCATGGACAGAGGCAGGACCTGGGAAAGGACCAGGGACAGAGGCAGGACCAGGGACAGAGGTAGGGGTAGGACCAGGGACAGAAGCAGGACCAGGACCAGGGACAGGACCAGGGACAGGACCAGAGGCAGGGACAGGACCAGGGCCAGAGGTAGGAGTAGGACCAGGGACAGAAGCAGGACCAGGACCAGGACCAGGACCAGGGACAGGACCAGGGACAGGACCAGGGACAGGACCAGGACCATGGACAGAGGCAGGACCTGGGAAAGGACCAGGACCAGGACCAGGGACAGAGGCAGGACCTGGGAAAGGACCAGGACCAGGGACAGGACCAGGGCCAGGGACAGAGATAGAGATAGAGCCAGGGCTAGGACCAGGACCAGGACCAGGGACAGGACCAGGGACAGGACCAGAGGCAGGGACAGGACCAGAGCCAGAGCCAGAGCCAGAGCTAGGACCAGGACCAGGGACAGAGGCAGGACTAGGACCAGGACCATGGACAGAGGCAGGACCTGGGAAAGGACCAGGGAACGGACCAGGACCAGGACCAGGGACAGAGGCAGGGCTAGGACCAGGACCAGGGACAGAGGCAGGACTAGGACCAGGACCAGGACCAAGACCAGGACCAAGACCAGGACCAGGACCAGGACCAGGACCAGGGACAGAGGCAGAGGCAGAACCAGGACCAGGACCAGGACCAGGACCAGGACCAGGGCATAAGAAATTGGACCATGTTGTTCCAGGTGGAAGTTCATCTTTTTAGAGAGAAATCTGAAAAAGCGTCTGGTCGTAAACGACAAACGGCAAATGCCCCAGCCCTGGATCGAGGGGGAGGTCGAGGCCTAAACCGGGCTAAAGGATTCCAAACGTAAACCAGGACTGGACTCACCAAACTTGTTCTTGGGCTGCACGGGCTCGTCCAGGACCACGCTGGGCCCGGTGCCGACCCGGTTCCTGGCGCTGACTCTGAACAGGTAGAGCTGGTCCCGGTTGAGTCCGGACACGCAGTACTCGGGAGCGTCGGCGCGGTCCGTGGCCAGAGTCCAGGTCTTCCTCTTGATGTCGCGGCGCTCCACGACGTACGACGTGATCTTAGCGCCGCCGTCAGACTCAGGCTCCTCCCACGACAGGCTGACCTCGCCCTCCGCCGTGTCCACGACCCGGAGACTCTTCACGGGACCCGGGACGTCTGCGGGACAGAGGGGGTTAGACCTGGACCAGGGCAGGACTTAAGACGGAACAAAGAGGGTCTAAAGCAGGACTAGGACTGGTCTAAAGCAGGACTAAGACTGGACTAAAGCAGGACTAGGACTGGACTAAAGCAGGACTAAGACTGGACTAAAGCAGGACTAAGACTGGACTAAGACTGGACTAAAGCAGGACTAGGACTGGACTAAGACTGGACTAAGACTGGACTAAAGCAGGACTAGGACTGGACTAAGACTGGACTAAAGCAGGACTAGGACTGGACTAAAGCAGGACTAAGACTGGACTAAAGCAGGACTAAAGCAGGACTAGGACTGGACTAAAGCAGGACTAAGACTGGACTAAAGCAGGACTAAAGCAGGACTAGGACTGGACTAAAGCAGGACTAAGACTGGACTAAAGCAGGACTAAAGCAGGACTAAGACTGGACTAAAGCAGGACTAAAGCAGGACTAAGACTGGACTAAAGCAGGACTAAGACTGGTCTAAAGCAGGACTAAGACTGGACTAAAGCAGGACTAAAGCAGGACTAAGACTGGACTAAAGCAGGACTAAGACTGGACTAAAGCAGGACTAGGACTGGACTAAAGCAGGACTAAGACTGGACTAAAGCAGGACTAAGACTGGACTAAAGCAGGACTAAGACTGGACTAAAGCAGGACTAAGACTGGACTAAAGCAGGACTAAAGCAGGACTAAGACTGGACTAAAGCAGGACTAAGACTGGACTAAAGCAGGACTAGGACTGGACTAAAGCAGGACTAAGACTGGACTAAAGCAGGACTAAAGCAGGACTAGGACTGGACTAAAGCAGGACTAGGACTGGACTAAAGCAGGACTAAGACTGGACTAAAGCAGGACTAAGACTGGACTAAAGCAGGACTAAGACTGGACTAAAGCAGGACTAAGACTGGACTAAAGCAGGACTAAAGCAGGACTAGGACTGGACTAAAGCAGGACTAGGACTGGACTAAAGCAGGACTAAGACTGGACTAAAGCAGGACTAAAGCAGGACTAAGACTGGACTAAAGCAGGACTAAGACTGGACTAAAGCAGGACTAGGACTGGACTAAAGCAGGACTAGGACTGGACTAAAGCAGGACTAAGACTGGACTAAAGCAGGACTAAGACTGGTCTAAAGCAGGACTAAGACTGGTCTAAAGCAGGACTAAGACTGGACTAAAGCAGGACTAAAGCAGGACTAAGACTGGACTAAAGCAGGACTAAGACTGGACTAAAGCAGGACTAAGACTGGACTAAAGCAGGACTAAGACTGGACTAAAGCAGGACTAAGACTGGACTAAAGCAGGACTAAGACTGGACTAAAGCAGGACTAGGACTGGACTAAAGCAGGACTAAAGCAGGACTAAGACTGGACTAAAACAGGACTAAAACAGGACTAAAGCAGGACTAAAGCAGGACTAAAACAGGACTAAAGCAGGACTAGGACTGGACTAAAGCAGGACTAAAGCAGGACTAAGACTGGTCTAAAGCAGGACTAAGACTGGACTAAAGCAGGACTAGGACTGGACTAAAGCAGGACTAAAGCAGGACTAAGACTGGACTAAAGCAGGACTAAAGCAGGACTAAGACTGGACTAAAGCAGGACTAAGACTGGACTAAAGCAGGACTAAGACTGGACTAAAGCAGGACTAAGACTGGACTAAAGCAGGACTAAGACTGGTCTAAAGCAGGACTAAGACTGGACTAAATCAGGACTAGGACTGGACACAGGACTAAACCCGGTCTGAACCAGGACTCACCGATGACGTCCAGGTTGATGTGGGCCTCGGCTTCTCCGTGCTTGTTCTTGATGTGGACTCGGTACCGGCCCTGGTCCTCTTTCGTGGGGCTCTTGAGCCGGTACTCGGTCTTGTCCAGACTGGTGTCGATGTTCTGGACCGGGAGGCTGGTCTCGCCGAAGAACCACTCGGCGTCTGCGCGAGGATAAGCGTCGTACGGGACCGACATCATGAACGGTTTCCCGGCGTCCGTCACCAGGCTCTGATCCGTCGTCTTTATCTTGGGCACCGCTGTGGAGCAGAAGGAGTTAAACCGGCCAAAACCTGGTCCAAAACAGGTCTTAAACCCGGTCCAAAGCAGGACTTAAACCCGGTCCAAAACAGGTCTTAAACCCGGTCCAAAGCAGGACTTAAACCCGGTCCAAAGCAGGACTTAAACCCGGTCCAAAGCAGGACTTAAACCCGGTCCAAAGCAGGACTTGAACCCGGTCCAAAGCAGGACTTGAACCCGGTCCAAAGCAGGACTTAAACTCAGTCCAAAGCAGGACTTGAACCCGGTCCAAAGCAGGACTTGAACCCGGTCCAAAGCAGGACTTGAACCCGGTCCAAAGCAGGACTTGAACCCGGTCCAAAGCAGGACTTAAACCCGGTCCAAAGCAGGACTTAAACCCGGTCCAAAGCAGGACTTAAACCCGGTCCAAAGCAGGACTTAAACCCGGTCCAAAGCAGGACTTGAACCCGGTCCAAAGCAGGACTTAAACTCAGTCCAAAGCAGGACTTGAACCCGGTCCAAAGCAGGACTTGAACCCGGTCCAAAGCAGGACTTGAACCCGGTCCAAAGCAGGACTTAAACTCAGTCCAAAGCAGGACTTGAACCCGGTCCAAAGCAGGACTTAAACCCGGTCCAAAGCAGGACTTAAACCCGGTCCAAAGCAGGACTTAAACCCGGTCCAAAGCAGGACTTGAACCCGGTCCAAAGCAGGACTTAAACTCAGTCCAAAGCAGGACTTGAACCCGGTCCAAAGCAGGACTTAAACCCGGTCCAAAGCAGGACTTAAACCCGGTCCAAAGCAGGACTTGAACCCGGTCCAAAGCAGGACTTGAACCCGGTCCAAAGCAGGACTTGAACCCGGTCCAAAGCAGGACTTAAACCCGGTCCAAAGCAGGACTTAAACCCGGTCCAAAGCAGGACTTAAACCCGGTCCAAAGCAGGACTTGAACCCGGTCCAAAGCAGGACTTAAACTCAGTCCAAAGCAGGACTTGAACCCGGTCCAAAGCAGGACTTGAACCCGGTCCAAAGCAGGACTTGAACCCGGTCCAAAGCAGGACTTGAACCCGGTCCAAAGCAGGACTTAAACCCGGTCCAAAGCAGGACTTAAACCCGGTCCAAAGCAGGACTTGAACCGGCCGCTCACCTGCCAGCTCCAGCTTGGCGCGCGCGTCCTTGTCCTTGGCCACGATGCGGTACTCGCCCTGGTCTCGGGGTCGGATCTCGCAGACCTGCAGACGGTGGACTTTTCCTTCGCTGATCATCTGATACTTGTCTCCTTGAACGATGATCATGTTGTTCCTCATCCATCGCACTTCCACACGGTCTTTGTTCAGCTCCGCCTCGAACACCACGTCTGAACCCGGCGGCTCGAACAGGTCCTGAGGAGGACGCACGATCTCCACCGGCGTTTCTGAGGGACACGACCAGCGTTAGACACAAGAACAAGCTCTACAAGAACAACAACGTTAGACACAAGAACAACAACTGAACGTTACACACACGTGTCCTCCTGCTGCACTTGTGCTCCTGCTCAGGAGGACCTAGAGGAGGACCTTGTGGAGGACCTAGAGGAGGACCTTGAGGAGGACCTTCAGGGGGACCTTGAGGAGGACCTTGAGAAGGACCTTCAGAAGGACCTAGAGGAGGACCTAGAGGAGGACCTTGAGGAGGACCTTGAGGAGGACCTTCAGGAGGACCTTCAGGAGGACCTTGAGGAGGACCTTCAGGAGGACCTTGAGGAGGACCTTCTGGAGGACCTTCTAAAGATTAACTGTTTTGTGGACCTTCTGGAGCCCTTACCCTCCACAAAGAGCCTCGCTCGTGTGCGTCTCTCGTCCACTCCACAGGCGTACTCGCACTCGTCGTCAGGTCTGCAGGTCTTCACGATCAGGCGACATACTTTCCCCTCACGCTCCATGTGGTACCTGCAAACACTCCACCGAGTTATGACCAGGAAACACACCAGGTCGTCCCTCAGACTGAGCTGGTCCAGGATCTGGACTCTGGTCTCTCGTCCAGGTCTCTGGTCTCAGTCTCTGGTCTCAGTCTCTGGTCTCAGTCTCAGTCCCTGGTCTCAGTCCCTGGTCCCGGTCCTGGTCTCAGTCCCTGGTCTCAGTCCCTGGTCCCGGTCCTGGTCTCAGTCTCTGGTCTCAGTCTCTGGTCTCAGTCTCAGTCCCTGGTCTCAGTCTCAGTCCCTGGTCTCAGTCCCTGGTCCCGGTCCTGGTCTCAGTCTCTGGTCTCAGTCCCTGGTCCCGGTCCTGGTCTCAGTCTCTGGTCTCAGTCCCTGGTCTCAGTCTCAGTCCCTGGTCTCAGTATCAGTCCCTGGTCCCGGTCCTGGTCCCGGTCTCTGGACTCACCTGGGACCTTCTCGGATCTCTCGGCCGGCTCTGTACCATTTGACCGAGGCCTTTTCCTTGTTGACTTTGCAGCTGAACTCTGCGTCCTCAAACTCTGTGATGGTCTGGTCTTTGAGCTGCGCCGTGAAGTCTGTGGGAGCTTCACTGATGATCAGCTCCGCCGCACACCTGACGTGGACAGACCATGAGCATCAGAAGAACCAGAAGAACCAGAAGAACCAGAAGAACCAGAAGAACCAGAAGAACCAGAAGAACCATGAGCATCACAAGAACCAAAAGAACCAGAAGTATCACAAGAACCAGAAGAACCAGAAGTATCATGAGTATCACAAGAACCAGAAGAATCACAAGAACAATGAGCATCACAAGAACCAGAAGAACCATGAGTATCACAAGTATCAGAAGTATCATGAGTATCAGAAGTATCACAAGTATCATGAGTATCACAAGTATCAGAAGTATCAGAAGTATCATGAGTATGTCGTACCGGTCTTCTCCGATCACAGCCGTGTACTCGCCCTCGTCGTCCATCACGCAGTCTTTGATGGTCAGCGTGTGTTTGAGGCCGTCCACGCGGTACACCAGGCGTTTGCTCAAAGGCAGCTCCTGCCCGGCTTTGAACCAGCGCACGGTGGACTCGGGCCGGTTCACTTTGCACACGAACGCGATGGTCCGCTTCTCCTGAGTCTCAATGTCCTCGATGGGCTCCAGGAACTTCAGCTGCTCCTCTGTGGAGAGCAGAAGGTCAGGACTGGACTGGGACTGGACTGGGACTGGACTGGGACTGGACTGGAACGGACTGGACTGGACTGGGACTGGACTGGACTGGACTGGGACTGAGACTGAGACTGAGACTAGACTGAACTGGGAGGCACAGACTGGAGACTGAGACTGAACTGAACTGAACTGGAGACTGAACTGAGACTGGACTGAGACTGAACTGGGAACTGAACTGAGACTGAACTGAACTGGGAGCTAGACTGAGACTAGACTGGAACTGAACTGAGACTGGGAGACTGAACTGAGACTGAGACTGAACTGAGACTAGACTGAACTGAACTGGGAACTGAGACTGAGAACTGGAGCTAGACTGAACTGGGAGAGCTGAACTAGAGACTGGGCTGAGACTGAACTGAACTGGGACTGAACTGGGAGACTGAGACTGAGACTGAACTGAACTAGACTAGACTGGAACTGAACTGGGAACTGAACTGAGACTTCAGACTGAGACTGAACTTCAGACTAGACTGAACTGGGAGGCACAGACTGAACTGAGACTGAACTGAACTGAGACTGGAACTGAACTGAGACTGAACTGGGAACTGAACTGAACTGAGACTGAGCAGACTGAACTAGAACTAGACTGGAAGACTGGGAACACAGAGACTGGGACTGAGACTGAGACTGAACTGAACTGAACTGAGACTGGGAACTGAACTGAGACTGAACTGGAAACTAGAGCTGAGACTGGGACTGAGACTGAACTGAGACTGAGACTGAACTGAACTGGGAACTGAACTGGGAACTGAGAGCTGAACTGAGACTGAGACTGAGACTGAACTGGGAACTGAGAGCACTGAACTGGGAGACTGAGACTGGGACTGAACTAGAGACTAGACTGAAACTAAAAGTAGAACTGAACTGAGACTGGGTAGAGACTGAACTGAGACTGAGACTGGGAGACTGAACTGGGAGACTGGAACTAGACACAAACTAGACTGGGAGACTTAACTGAGACTGAACTAGACTGGGAACTAGACTGGAACTAAAAGTAGAACTAGAACTGAACTGAGACTGAACTGGGAGATTAGAACTAGGGAGTAGACTGAGAGCTAGAACTGAACTGAACTGGGAGACTGAGACTGAGACTGGGAACTGTAGACTGAGCTGAACTAGAGACTAGACTGAGACTGAACTGGGGGATTAGACTGGGTAGACTGGGAGGCTGAGACTGAGACTGAGACTGAACTGAGACTGAGAGCTGAACTGAGACTGAACTGGGAACTGAACTAGAGACTAGACTAGGCTAAAAGTAGAACTAGACTAGAGACTGAATTGGGAGACTGAACTGAGACTGAACTAGACTAAAAGTAAGAACTGAGACTGGGACTGGACTGGACTGGATTGGGGCTGGACTGCACTGGGACTGGACTGGACTGGGACTGGACTGGGACTGCACTGGGACTGCACTGGGACTGGACTGCACTGGGACTGGACTGGGACTGCACTGGGACTGGACTGGACTGGGACTGGACTGGGACTGCACTGGGACTGGACTGGACTGGGACTGGACTGGGACTGCACTGGGACTGGACTGGACTGGGACTGGACTGGGACTGCACTGGGACTGGACTGGACTGGGACTGGACTAGACTAAAAGTGGAACTGGTCTGGAACTGGACCAGAGCGTGTGAAAGTAATTGTCCCACTCTCTGATTGGTCTGGGGCACGTCCTGCTCTCTGATTGGTCTGGGGCACGTCCCGCTCTCTGATTGGTCTGGGGCACGTCCTGCTCTCTGATTGGTCAGGGGCACGTCTGGGGCCCGTCCCGCTCTCTGATTGGTCTGGGGCCCGTCCTGCTCTCTGATTGGTCTGGGGCACGTCTGGGGCCCGTCCCGCTCTCTGATTGGTCAGGGGCACGTCTGGGGCCCGTCCCGCTCTCTGATTGGTCACGTCCCGCTCTCTGATTGGTCTGGGGCACGTCCTGCTCTCTGATTGGTCAGGGGCCCGTCCTGCTCTCTGATTGGTCTGGGGCCCGTCCTGCTTTCTAATTGGTCTGGGGCCCGTCCTGCTCTCTGATTGGTCAGGGACACGTCCTGCTCTCTGATTGGTCAGGGACACGTCCTGCTCTCTGATTGGTCTGGGGCACGTCTGGGGCCCGTCCCGCTCTCTGATTGGTCAGGGGCACGTCTGGGGCCCGTCCCGCTCTCTGATTGGTCAGGGGCACGTCTGGGGCCCGTCCCGCTCTCTGATTGGTCAGGGGCACGTCTGGGGCCCGTCCTGCTCTCTGATTGGTCTGGGGCACGTCTGGGGCCCGTCCCGCTCTCTGATTGGTCAGGGGCACGTCTGGGGCCCGTCCCGCTCTCTGATTGGTCACGTCCCGCTCTCTGATTGGTCTGGGGCACGTCCTGCTCTCTGATTGGTCTGGGGCCCGTCCTGCTTTCTAATTGGTCTGGGGCTCTCTGATTGGTCTGGGGCACGTCTGGGGCCCGTCCCGCTCTCTGATTGGTCTGGGGCACGTCCCGCTCTCTGATTGGTCTGGGGCACGTCCTGCTCTCTGATTGGTCTGGGGCACGTCTGGGGCCCGTCCCGCTCTCTGATTGGTCTGGTCTGGGGCACGTCCTGCTCTCTGATTGGTCTGGGGCACGTCCCGCTCTCTGATTGGTCTGGGGCACGTCTGGGGCCCGTCCCGCTCTCTGATTGGTCTGGGGCACGTCTGGGGCCCGTCCCGCTCTCTGATTGGTCTGGGGCACGTCTGGGGCCCGTCCCGCTCTCTGATTGGTCTGGGACTCTCTGATTGGTCTGGGACTCTCTGACTGGCGGTCCTTACCTGCGACGGTGGCGGAGGCGGTGCTCTTGGCCTGCTCTCCTCTCTGATTGGTCAGGAGCACGCTGTAGCGGCTCTGGTCGCTCTTGGCGGCGTCTCTGATTCGCAGAGAGAACACGTTGTCCCGTTGGCTCATGGTGAACTTGCCGCTCTCAAACACAGTCTCCTCCTCCTTCAGCCACTTGGCCTTAGCTCCTTCAGCGTTCACCTCACAGTTAAACACCATCTCTGCGCCTTCCTTCACCTGGACGTCCCGCAGAGGGGTGAGGATACGCAGCTTCTCTGTGGGGGGAGGGACGGGGGGGAGGAAACAGAGAGAGAGAGAGAGGAACAAGGGAGGAGCAGAGAGAGAGGCGGGGAGAAACAAGGGAGGAACAGAGAGAGAGAGACAGGGAGGAGGAAACAGAGGGAGAGACAAGGAGAGCGAGGGAGGAGCGAGGGAGGAGCAGAGAGAGAGACAGGGGAGGGGCGGGGGAGGAGCAGAGAGAGAGAGAGAGACAGGGAGGAGTGAGGGAGGAGCAGAGAGAGAGACAGGGAGGAACAGAGAGAGAGACGGGGGAGAGGCGGGGGAGGAACAGAGAGAGAGAGACAGGGAGGAACAAGGGAGGAGCGAGGGAGGAGCAGAGAGACAGACAGGGGGAGAGGCGGGGGAGGACGAGGGAGGAACAGAGAGAGAGAGAGACAGGGGAGAGCGAGGGAGGAATGAAGAAGGAGCAGAGAGACAGACAGGGGGAGAGGCGGGGGAGGAGCGAGGGAGGAACAGAGAGAGAGACAGGGGAGAGCGAGGGAGGAATGAAGAAGGAGCAGAGAGAGAGACGGGGGAGAGGCGGGGGAGGCGGGGGAGGAGCGAGGGAGGAACAGAGAGAGAGACAGGGGAGAGCGAGGGAGGAATGAAGGAGGAGCAGAGAGAGAGCCGGGGGAGAGGCGGGGGAGAGGCGGGGGAGGAGCGAGGGAGGAACAGAGAGAGAGACAGGGGAGAGCGAGGGAGGAATGAAGGAGGAGCAGAGAGAGAGCCGGGGGAGAGGCGGGGGAGGAGCAAGGGAGGAACAGAGAGAGAGACAGGGGAGAGGCGGGGGAGGAATGACGGAGGAGCAGAGAGAGAGACGGGGGAGAGGCGGGGGAGGAATGAAGGAGGAGCAGAGAGAGAGACGGGGGAGAGGCGGGGGAGGAACAGAGAGAGAGACAGGGGAGAGGCGGGGGAGGAATGAAGGAGGAGCAGAGAGAGACAGGGAGGAGTGAGGGAGGAGCAGAGAGAGAGAGACAGGGAGGAGGAGCAGAGAGAGAGAGAGACAGGGAGGAGGAGCAGAGAGAGAGAGAGACAGGGGGAGAGCGAGGGAGGAGCGAGGGAGGAACAGAGAGAGAGACGGGGGAGAGGCGGGGGAGGAGCGAGGGAGGAACAGAGAGAGAGACGGGGGAGAGGCGGGGGAGGAGCGAGGGAGGAGCAGAGAGAGACGGGGGAGAGGCGGGGGAGGAGCGAGGGAGGAACAAGTGGGAAAACAAGGGAGAGAGAATGAGAAAAACAGAACAGAACCTGCACTAAAACAGGTCTTAACCAGGACTCCAGCAGGTCTTAACCAGGACTAAACCAGGTCTAAACCAGGACTAAACCAGGACTAAACCAGGTCTAAACCAGGACTAAACCAGGACTAAACCAGGACTAAACCAGGACTAAACCAGGACTAAACCAGGTCTAAAGCACCAGTCTTAACCAGGACTCCAGCAGGTCTAAACCAGGTCTTGACCAGGTCTAAACCAGGTCTTCCTGGGGTCTTACCGATGACGTAGAGCTCGGCGGACGCCTTGACGTTGCCGATGTGGGCCGTGTATCCGCCCTCGTCTTTTCTGTCGCAGCTCTTGACGATGAGCGCGCGGCGCTTGCCTTCGCTCGTCACGCTGTACTTCTCTCCTTCGCTCACTTCCTGTTCTCCTCTGAACCACTTCACTTCGTACGTTTCCTTCGACACCGAACACACGAACTCCGCCTTCTCGCCCTCCACCACCTCCACGTTCTGAGGCCGCGCGATGAACTCCGCCGCCAGCTCTGGAAGCAGAGGGCCGGGTTAGGACTGAAACAGGACTGAAACGGGTCTGAAACGGGTCTGAAACGGGTCTGAAACCAGGTCTACACCAGGTCTAAAACAAGTCTGGAAGCAGAGGGCCGGGTTAGGACTGAAACGGGTCTGAAACGGGTCTGAAACGGGTCTAAAACAAGTCTGGAACCAGAGGGCCGGGTTAGGACTGAAACGGGACTGAAACGGGTCTGAAAGGGGTCTGAAAGGGGTCTGAAAGGGGTCTGAAACGGGTCTGAAACGGGTCTGAAAGGGGTCTAAACCAGGTCTAAGAGAGGTCTAAACCAGCTCTGGAAGCAGAGGGCCGGGTTAGGACTGAAACGGGTCTGAAACGGGTCTAAAACAGGTCTGAAACGGGTCTGAAACGGGTCTGGAACAAGTCTGGAACCAGAGGGCCGGGTTAGGACTGACACAGGACTGAAACGGTTTTAAACCAGGTCTAAAACGGGTCTAAACCAGGTCTAAGAGAGGTCTAAACCAGCTCTGGAAGCAGAGGGCCGGGTTAGGACTGAAACGGGTCTGAAACGGGTCTGAAACGGGTCTGAAACGGGTCTGAAAGGGGTCTAAACCAGGTCTAAGAGAGGTCTAAACCAGCTCTGGAAGCAGAGGGCCGGGTTAGGACTGAAACGGGACTGAAACGGGTCTGAAACGGGTCTAAAACAGGTCTAAAACAGGTCTAAACCAGGTCTGGAACCAGAGGGCCGGGTTAGGACTGAAACGGGACTGAAACGGGTCTGAAACGGGTCTGAAACGGGTCTGAAACGGGTCTGAAACGGGTCTGAAACGGGTCTGAAACGGGTCTGAAACGGGTCTGGAACAAGTCTGGAACCAGAGGGCCGGGTTAGGACTGACACAGGACTGAAACGGGTCTAAACCAGGTCTAAAACGGGTCTAAACCAGGTCTAAAACAAGTCTGGAACCAGAGGGCCGGGTTAGGACTCAAACAGGACTGAAACGGGTCAAAAACAGGACTCAAATAGGTCTAAAACAGGTCTAAAACAGGACTAAAACAGGACTAAAATAGGTCTAAACCAGCTCTGAAACCAGAGGGGCAGGGTTAGGACTAAGACAGGTCTAACCCAGGTCTTTCTCAGGTCTTTCTCAGGTCTTTCTCAGGTCTTTCTCAGGTCTTTCTCAGGTCTTTCTCAGGTCTTTCTCAGGTCTTTCTCAGGTCTTTCTCAGGTCTAACCCCGGTCTTTCTCAGGTCTTTCTCAGGTCTTTCTCAGGTCTAACCCCGGTCTTTCTCAGGTCTTTCTCTGGTCTAACCCTGGTCTTTCTCAGGTCTTTCTCAGGTCTTTCTCAGGTCTAACCCCGGTCTTTCTCAGGTCTTTCTCAGGTCTTTTTCAGGTCTTTCTCAGGTCTTTCTCAGGTCTAACCCCGGTCTTTCTCAGGTCTTTCTCAGGTCTAACCCCGGTCTTTCTCAGGTCTTTCTCAGGTCTAACGGTCTTTCTCAGGTCTAACCCCGGTCTTTCTCAGGTCTTTCTCAGGTCTTTCTCAGGTCTAACCCCGGTCTTTCTCAGGTCTTTCTCAGGTCTTTCTCAGGTCTTTCTCAGGTCTTTCTCAGGTCTTTCTCAGGTCTTTCTCAGGTCTTTCTCAGGTCTTTCTCAGGTCTTTCTCAGTTCTAACTCGGTCTTTCTCAGGTCTTTCTCAGGTTTTTCTCAGGTCTTTCTCAGGTCTTTCTCAGGTCTAACCCCGGTCTTTCTCAGGTCTTTCTCAGGTCTTTCTCAGGTCTAACCCCGGTCTTTCTCAGGTCTTTCTCAGGTCTTTCTCAGGTCTTTCTCAGGTCTTTCTCAGGTCTAACCCCGGTCTTTCTCAGGTCTTTCTCAGGTCTTTCTCAGGTCTTTCTCAGGTCTTTCTCAGGTCTAACCCGGTCTTTCTCAGGTCTTTCTCAGGTCTTTCTCAGGTCTTTCTCCGGTCTTTCTCAGGTCTTTCTCAGGTCTTTCTCAGGTCTTTCTCAGGTCTTTCTCAGGTCTTTCTCAGGTCTTTCTCAGGTCTTTCTCAGGTCTGGTCTTTCTCAGGTCTTTCTCAGGTCTTTCTCAGGTCTAACCCCGGTCTTTCTCAGGTCTTTCTCAGGTCTTTCTCAGGTCTTTCTCAGGTCTTTCTCAGGTCTTTCTCAGGTCTTTCTCAGGTCTTTCTCAGGTCTTTCTCAGGTCTTTCTCAGGTCTTTCTCAGGTCTTTCTCAGGTCTAACCCCGGTCTTTCTCAGGTCTTTCTCAGGTCTTTCTCAGGTCTTTCTCAGGTCTTTCTCAGGTCTAACTCTGGTCTTCTTCTCAGGTCTTCTCTTGGGTCTTTCTCAGGTCTTTCTCAGGTCTTTCTCAGGTCTAACCCCGGTCTTTCTCAGGTCTTTCTCAGGTCTTTCTCAGGTCTTTCTCAGGTCTTTCTCAGGTCTTTCTCAGGTCTTTCTCAGGTCTAACCCCGGTCTTTCTCAGGTCTTTCTCAGGTCTTTCTCAGGTCTTTCTCAGGTCTTTCTCAGGTCTAACCCCGGTCTTTCTCAGGTCTTTCTCAGGTCTTTCTCAGGTCTTTCTCAGGTCTTTCTCAGGTCTTTCACAGGTCTAACTTGGTCTTTCTCAGGTCTTTCTCAGGTCTTTCTCAGGTCTTTCTCAGGTCTTTCTCAGGTCTAACACCGGTCTTTCTCAGGTCTTTCTCTGGTCTAACCCCGGTCTTTCTCAGGTCTAACACCTGACTTTCTCAGGTCTTTCTCAGGTCTAACCCCGGTCTTTCTCAGGTCTTTCTCAGGTCTTTCTCAGGTCTTTCTCAGGTCTTTCTCAGGTCTTTCTCAGGTCTTTCTCAGGTCTTTCTCAGGTCTTTCTCAGGTCTAACACCGGTCTTTCTCAGGTCTTTCTCAGGTCTTTCTCAGGTCTATCACAGGTCTTTCTCAGGTCTTTCTCAGGTCTTTCTCAGGTCTTTCTCAGGTCTTTCTCAGGTCTTTCTCAGGTCTTTCTCAGGTCTTTCTCAGGTCTTTCTCAGGTCTAACCCCGGTCTTTCTCAGGTCTTTCTCAGGTCTTTCTCAGGTCTTTCTCAGGTCTAACCCCGGTCTTTCTCAGGTCTTTCTCAGGTCTTTCTCAGGTCTTTCTCAGGTCTTTCTCAGGTCTTTCTCAGGTCTTTCTCAGGTCTAACCCCGGTCTTTCTCAGGTCTTTCTCAGGTCTTTCTCAGGTCTAACACCGGTCTTTCTCAGGTCTTTCTCAGGTCTAACCCCGGTCTTTCTCAGGTCTTTCTCAGGTCTAACCCCGGTCTTTCTCTGGTCTAACCCCGGTCTTTCTCAGGTCTTTCTCAGGTCTTTCTCAGGTCTTTCTCAGGTCTTTCTCAGGTCTTTCTCAGGTCTTTCTCAGGTCTTTCTCAGGTCTAACGCCGGTCTTTCTCAGGTCTTTCTCAGGTCTTTCTCAGGTCTAACACAGGTCTTTCTCAGGTCTTTCTCAGGTCTTTCTCAGGTCTTTCTCAGGTCTTTCTCAGGTCTTTCTCAGGTCTTTCTCAGGTCTAACCCCGGTCTTTCTCAGGTCTTTCTCAGGTCTTTCTCAGGTCTTTCTCAGGTCTAACCCCGGTCTTTCTCAGGTCTTTCTCAGGTCTTTCTCAGGTCTTTCTCAGGTCTTTCTCAGGTCTTTCTCAGGTCTTTCTCAGGTCTAACCCCGGTCTTTCTCAGGTCTTTCTCAGGTCTTTCTCTGGTCTAACCCCGGTCTTTCTCAGGTCTTTCTCAGGTCTAACCCCGGTCTTTCTCAGGTCTTTCTCAGGTCTTTCTCAGGTCTTTCTCAGGTCTAACACCAGTATTTCTCAGGTCTTTCTCAGGTCTTTCTCAGGTCTTTCTCAGGTCTTTCTCAGGTCTAACCCGGTCTTTCTCAGGTCTTTCTCAGGTCTTTCTCAGGTCTTTTTCAGGTCTTTCTCAGGTCTTTCTCAGGTCTTTCTCAGGTCTTTCTCAGGTCGTCTACCCCCGGTCTTTCTCAGGTCTTTCTCAGGTTTTTCTCAGGTCTTTCTCAGGTCTTTCTCAGGTCTAACCCCGGTCTTTCTCAGGTCTTTCTCAGGTCTTTCTCAGGTCTTTCTCAGGTCTTTCTCAGGTCTAACCCCGGTCTTTCTCAGGTCTTTCTCAGGTCTTTCTCAGGTCTTTCTCAGGTCTTTCTCAGGTCTAACCCCGGTCTTTCTCAGGTCTTTCTCAGGTCTTTCTCAGGTCTTTCTCAGGTCTTTCTCAGGTCTTTCTCAGGTCTTTCTTGAGTCTTTCTCAGGTCTCTTTCTCAGGTCTTTCTCAGGTCTTTCTCAGGTCTAACCCAGGTCTTTCTCAGTGGTCTTTCTCAGGTCTAACCCCGGTCTTTCTCAGGTCTTTCTCAGGTCTTTCTCAGGTCTAACACCGGTCTTTCTCAGGTCTAACACAGGTCTTTCTCAGGTCTTTCTCAGGTCTTTCTCAGGTCTTTCTCAGGTCTTTCTCAGGTCTTTCTCAGGTCTTTCTCAGGTCTTTCTCAGGTCTTCAGGTCTAACCCCGGTCTTTCTCAGGTCTTTCTCAGGTCTTTCTCAGGTCTTTCTCTCAGGTCTTTCTCAGGTCTTTCTCAGGTCTAACCCCGGTCTTTCTCAGGTCTTTCTCAGGTCTTTCTCAGGTCTTTCTCAGGTCTTTCTCAGGTCTTTCTCAGGTCTTTCTCAGGTCTAACCCCGGTCTTTCTCAGGTCTTTCTCAGGTCTTTCTCAGGTCTTTCTCAGGTCTTTCTCAGGTCTTTCTCAGGTCTTACTCAGGTCTAACCCCTGGTCTTTCTCAGGTCTTTCTCAGGTCTTTCTCAGGTCTAACCCCGGGTCTTTCTCAGGTCTCTTCTCAGGTCTTTCTCAGGTCTTTCTCAGGTCTTTCTCAGGTCTTTCTCAGGTCTTTCTCAGGTCTTTCTCAGGTCTTTCTCAGGTCTAACTTGGTCTTTCTCAGGTCTTTTCTCAGGTCTTACTCAGGTCTTTCTCAGGTCTAACCCCGGTCTTTCTCAGGTCTTTCTCAGGTCTTTCTCAGGTCTAACCCGGTCTTTCTCAGGTCTTTCTCAGGTCTTTCTCAGGTCTTTTCTCAGGTCTTTCTCAGGTCTTTCTCAGGTCTAACCCGGTCTTTCTCAGGTCTTTCTCAGGTCTTTCTCAGGTCTTTCTCAGGTCTTTCTCAGGTCTTTCTCAGGTCTAACCCCGGTCTTTCTCAGGTCTTTCTCAGGTCTAACCCCGGTCTTTCTCAGGTCTTTCTCAGTGTCTTTCTCAGGTCTAACCCTCAGGTCTTTCTCAGGTCTTTCTCAGGTCTTTCTCAGGTCTTTTCTCAGGTCTTTCTTTCTCAGGTCTTTCTCAGGTCTTTCTTCTGTGGTCTTTCTCTCAGGTCTTTCTCAGGTCTCTTTCTCAGGTCTCTTTCTCAGGTCCTTTCTCTGGTCTTTCTCAGGTCTTTCTCAGGTCTTTCTCAGGTCTAACCTCGGTCTTTCTGTGGTCTTTTCTCAGGTCTTTCTCAGGTCTTTTCTCAGGTCTTTCTCAGGTCTTTCTCAGGTCTTTCTCAGGTCTTTCTCAGGTCTTTCCCGGTCTTTCTCAGGTCTTTCTCAGGTCTTTCTCAGGTCTTTTCTCAGGTCTTACTCCGGTCTTTCTCAGGTCTTTCTCAGGTCTTTCTCAGGTCTTCTTTCTCAGTGGTCTTTCTCAGGTCTAACCCCGGTCTTTTCTCAGGTCTTTCTCAGGTCTTTCTCAGGTCTTTCTCAGGTCTTTCTCAGGTCTTTCTCAGGTCTTTCTCAGGTCGTTCTCAGGTCTTTCTCAGGTCTATCTCAGGTCTTTCTCAGGTCTTTCTCAGGTCTTTCTCAGGTCTTTCTCAGGTCTAACCCCGGTCTTTCTCAGGTCTTTCTCAGGTCTTTCTCAGGTCTAACCCCGGTCTTTCTCAGGTCTCTTTCTCAGGTCTTTCTCTGTGTCTTTTCTCAGGTCTTTTCTCAGGTCTTTCTCAGGTCTTTCTCAGGTCTAACCCCGGTCTTTCTCAGGTCTTTCTCAGGTCTTTCTCAGGTCTAACCCCGGTCTTTCTCAGGTCTTTCTCAGGTCTAACCCCGGTCTTTCTCAGGTCTTTCTCAGGTCTTTCTCAGGTCTTTCTCAGGTCTTTCTCAGGTCTTTCTCAGGTCTTTCTCAGGTCTAACCCCGGTCTTTCTCAGGTCTTTCTCAGGTCTTTCTCAGGTCTTTCACAGGTCTTTCTCAGGTCTTACACCGGTCTTACACAGGTCTTTCTCAGGTCTTTCTCAGGTCTTTCTCAGGTCTTTCTCAGGTCTTTCTCAGGTCTTTCTCAGGTCTAACCCCGGTCTTTCTCAGGTCTTTCTCAGGTCTTTCTCAGGTCTTTCTCAGGTCTTTCTCAGGTCTAACCCCGGTCTTTCTCAGGTCTTTCTCTGGTCTAACCCCGGTCTTTCTCAGGTCTAACCCCGGTCTTTCTCAGGTCTTTCTCAGGTCTAACCCCGGTCTTTCTCAGGTCTTTCTCAGGTCTTTCTCAGGTCTTTCTCAGGTCTTTCTCAGGTCTTTCTCAGGTCTTTCTCAGGTCTTTCTCAGGTCTTTCTCAGGTCTTTCTCAGGTCTTTCTCAGGTCTTTCTCAGGTCTAACCCCGGTCTTTCTCAGGTCTTTCTCAGGTCTTTCTCAGGTCTTTCTCAGGTCTAACCCCGGTCTTTCTCAGGTCTTTCTCAGGTCTTTCTCAGGTCTTTCTCAGGTCTTTCTCAGGTCTTTCTCAGGTCTTTCTCAGGTCTAACACAGGTCTTTCTCAGGTCTTTCTCAGGTCTTTCTCTGGTCTAACCCCGGTCTTTCTCAGGTCTTTCTCAGGTCTAACCCCGGTCTTTCTCAGGTCTTTCTCAGGTCTAACCCCGGTCTTTCTCTGGTCTAACCCCGGTCTTTCTCAGGTCTTTCTCAGGTCTTTCTCAGGTCTTTCTCAGGTCTTTCTCAGGTCTTTCTCAGGTCTATCCCCGGTCTGTCTCAGGTCTTTCTCAGGTCTTTCTCAGGTCTAACCGGTCTTTCTCAGGTCTTTCTCAGGTCTTTCTCAGGTCTTTCTCAGGTCTTTCTCAGGTCTAACCCCGGTCTTTCTCAGGTCTTTCTCAGGTCTTTCTCAGGTCTTTCTCAGGTCTAACCCCGGTCTTTCTCAGGTCTTTCTCAGGTCTTTCTCAGGTCTAACACCGGTCTTTCTCAGGTCTAACCCAGGTCTTTCTCAGGTCTTTCTCAGGTCTTTCTCAGGTCTTTCTCAGGTCTTTCTCAGGTCTTTCTCAGGTCTTTCTCAGGTCTTTCTCAGGTCTTTCTCAGGTCTTTCTCAGGTCTTTCTCAGGTCTTTCTCAGGTCTTTCTCAGGTCTAACCCCGGTCTTTCTCAGGTCTTTCTCAGGTCTAACCCCGGTCTTTCTCAGGTCTAACCCCGGTCT
This sequence comes from Rhinogobius similis, assembly GCA_019453435.1. Classification (NCBI taxonomy): domain Eukaryota; kingdom Metazoa; phylum Chordata; class Actinopteri; order Gobiiformes; family Gobiidae; genus Rhinogobius; species Rhinogobius similis. Next base: position 497,679 of record CM033633.1, read on the forward strand.
TTCTCAGGTCTTTCTCAGGTCTTTCTCAGGTCTTTCTCAGGTCTTTCTCAGGTCTTTCTCAGGTCTTTCTCAGGTCTTTCTCAGGTCTTTCTCAGGTCTTTCTCAGGTCTTTCTCAGGTCTTTCTCAGGTCTTTCTCAGGTCTAACCCCGGTCTTTCTCAGGTCTAACCCCGGTCTTTCTCAGGTCTTTCTCAGGTCTTTCTCAGGTCTTTCTCAGGTCTTTCTCAGGTCTTTCTCAGGTCTTTCTCAGGTCTAACCCCGGTCTTTCTCAGGTCTTTCTCAGGTCTTTCTCAGGTCTAACCCCGGTCTTTCTCAGGTCTTTCTCAGGTCTTTCTCAGGTCTTTCTCAGGTCTTTCTCAGGTCTAACCCCGGTCTTTCTCAGGTCTAACCCCGGTCTTTCTCAGGTCTAACCCCGGTCTAACCCCGGTCTCACCGTTGATGCTGAGCTTGCCGCTGGTGCTGACGCTGGGCGACAGGCGGCAGGTGTAGTCTCCGCGGTCGTCCAGGCGCAGGTCCTGGATGATGAGGACTCGTTTGCGCCCGTCGGTCACGTGCTCGTAGCGGCCGCCTTCGGGGATCTCCTGGTCCTGTTTGAACCAGCGCACTTCTGCCGACGCTTTGGACACTTCACAGATCAGCTTCACCGAGTCCGTCTCCATGCCCTCCACGTTCGACAGGTTCTTTGTGAAGCGCGCGTCCTCCTCTGAAACACAGCCGGGTCAAAGGTCAGAGGTCAGAGGTCAGGCACAGGAGAGGGACAAAAGGACTGAAAGGGGACTGAAACAGGACTAAACCAGGACTGAAACAGGACTAGACCAGGACTGAAAGAGGACTAAACCAGGACTGAAAGAGGACTGAAACAGGACTGAAACAGGACTGAAACCGGACTAAACCAGGACTGAAAGAGGACTAAACCAGGACTGAAACAGGACTAAACCAGGACTGAACCAGGACTGAAACAGGACTAAACCAGGACTGAAAGAGGACTAAACCAGGACTGAAACAGGACTAAACCAGGACTAGACCAGGACTAACCCAGGACTAAACCAGGACTGAACCAGGACTGAAACAGGACTAAACCAGGACTAAACCAGGACTGAAACAGGACTGAACCAGGACTGAAACAGGACTGAAAGAGGACTAAAGCAGGACTGAAACAGGACTAAACCAGGACTAGACCAGGACTAACCCAGGACTAAACCAGGACTGAACCAGGACTGAAACAGGACTGAACCAGGACTAAACCAGGACTGAAACAGGACTAAACCAGGACTAGACCAGGACTAACCCAGGACTAAACCAGGACTGAACCAGGACTGAAACAGGACTAAACCAGGACTAAACCAGGACTGAAACAGGACTAAACCAGGACTGAAACAGGACTGAACCAGGACTGAACCAGGACTAAAACAGGACTAAAACAGGACTAAACTTAATTCCACCGATAGAAGCTGATGTGATTGTCCTTCAGAATCTTCAGAGAGAACCTTCAGGATCAGTGCACCAGGTCTGGAGGAACTAACTAACTCTTGGGTGCTCTGTGGGTGCTCTAGGTGCTCTCTGGGTGCTCTGGGTGCTCTAGGTGCTCTGTGGGTGCTCTGTGTGCTCTCTGTGTGCTCTGCGGGTGCTCTGCGGGTGCTCTAGGTGCTCTCTGGGTGCTCTGCGGGTGCTCTGTGGGTGCTCTAGGTGCTCTGGGTGCTCTGGGTGCTCTGTGGGTGCTCTGTGGGTGCTCTAGGGGCTCTGTGGGTGCTCTAGGTGCTCTCTGGGTGCTCTGTGGGTGCTCTAGGTGCTCTCTGGGTGCTCTGTGGGTGCTCTAGGTGCTCTGGATGCTCTGGGTGCTCTGCGGGTGCTCTGGGCACTCTGCGGGTGCTGTGTGCTCTGCGGGTGCTCTGCGGGTGCTCTGCGGGCGCTCTCACCGATCACGGTCAGCATGCCCGAGGTCTTGGCGGTGCGGGCGTCACACTCGTACTCGGCCTCGTCGTCAAACACCGACTTATGAACGATCAGGGTCCTCTGAACTCCCTTCGACATGATCTCGTACTTTTTACTCTTTCGGATCTCGTTCCCGTCCCGGAACCAGCGCACCTGAGGACCGAGAGCAGAACCGGGTCAGGACCGGACCTGAACCAGGACTAAACCAGAAACCAGGACTAAAACAGGACTAAAACAGGACTAAACCAGGACTAAAGCAGGACTAAACCAGGACTAAAGCAGGACTAAAACAGGACTAAACCAGGACTAAAACAGGACTAAAACAGGACTAAAAAAGGACTAAAACAGGACTAAAGCAGGACTAAAGCAGGACTAAAGCAGGACTAAAGCAGGACTAAACCAGGACTAAAACTGGACTAAAACCGGACTAAAGCAGGACTAAAGCAGGACTAAACCAGGACTAAAACAAGACTAAAACTGGACTAAAACTGGACTAAAGCAGTTGGAACATTATTGAAAGTGCAGTTTTCCACAGGTTGGGTTACAGGCACAGGTGCATTATGGGGGCTGCACAGGTGCATTATGGGGGCTGCACAGGTGCATTATGGGGGCTGCACAGGTGCATTATGGGGGCTGCACAGGTGCATTATGGGGGCTGCACAGGTGCATTATGGGGGCTGCACTGGTGCAGTCTGGGGGCTGCACAGGTGCATTATGGGGCAGCACAGGTGCATTATGGGGGCTGCACTGGTGCATTATGGGGGCTGCACAGGAGCATTATGGGGGCTGCACAGGTGCATTATGGGGGCTGCACTGGTGCATTATGGGGGCTGCACAGGTGCATTATGGGGGCTGCACAGGTGCATTATGGGGGCTGCACAGGTGCATTATGGGGGCTGCACAGGTGCATTATGGGGGCTGCACAGGTGCATTATGGGGGCTTCACAGGTGCATTATGGGGGTTGCACAGGTGCATTATGGGGGCTGCACAGGAGCATTATGGGGGCTGCACAGGTGCATTATGGGGGCTGCACAGGTGCATTATGGGGGCTGCACAGGTGCATTATGGGGGCTGCACAGGTGCATTATGGGGGCTGCACAGGTGCATTATGGGAGTCTCACCTTGGCCGACTCGCGGGACACTTCACATTCAAACTTGGCAGATTCTTTCTCTTTGATCTCAACGTCGTGCAGTGGTTTAGTGAACTCCACGTGCGGCGCTGCAGGAGAAGAAGAACAGGGTCTAAACCGGGTCTGAACCGGGTCTAAACCAGGACTAAACAGGGTCTGAACCGGGTCTAAACAGGGTCTAAACAGGGTCTAAACCAGGTCTAAACAGGGTCTAAACCGGGTCTAAACCGGGTCTAAACCAAGACTAAACAGGGTCTAAACTGGGTCTAAACTGGGTCTAAACCGGGTCTAAACTGGGTCTAAACCGGGTCTAAACAGGGTCTGAACCGGGTTTGAACCAGGTCTAAACCGGGTCTAAACTGGGTCTAAACCGGGTGTAAACAGCGTGTCTGGTAGGACTTATACAGGACCTACAGGTACAGGACTAACCCAAAACTAACCACCGACTGGGTCAGGACCAACCCTGGACCAGGTTAGGGACTTACGTAGGACCTCCAGGTACAGGTCCAGGTCCAGGTCCAGGTCAGGTCCAGGTCAAGGTCCAGACTCACGTAGGACCTCCAGGTACAGGTCTGGGTCTGGGTCCAGGTCAGGTCCAGGTCCAGGTCCAGGTCTGGGTCTGGGTCCGGGTCAGGTCTGGTCCAGGTCTGGTCCAGGTCCAGGTCCAGGTCCAGACTCACGTAGGACCTCCAGGTACAGGTCTGGTCCAGGTACAGGTCCGGCTCAGGTCTGGGTCAGGTCCAGGTCCAGGTCCAGGTCCAGGTCCAGACTCACGTAGGACCTCCAGGTACAGGTCCGGGTCAGGTCTGGTCCAGGTCCAGGTCCAGGTCCAGGTCCAGGTCTGGTCCAGGTCCAGGTCCAGGTCCAGGTCTGGTCCAGGTCCAGGTCCAGGTCCAGGTCCAGGTCTGGTCCAGGTCCAGGTCTGGTCCAGGTCCAGGTCCAGGTCCAGGTCCAGACTCACGTAGGACCTCCAGGTAGCAGGTCTGGGTCAGGTCTGGCTCAGGTCCAGGTCCAGGTCCAGGTCCAGGTCCAGGTCTGGTCCAGGTCCAGGTCCAGGTCCAGGTCCAGGTCCAGGTCCGGGTCAGGTCTGGGTCTGGTCCAGGTCCAGGTCCAGGTCCGGCTGAGGTCCAGGTCCAGGTCCAGACTCACGTAGGACCTCCAGGTACAGGTCTGGGTCAGGTCTGGGTCAGGTCTGGGTCTGGTCCAGCTCAGGTCCAGGTCTGGTCCAGGTCTGGTCCAGGTCCAGGTCCAGGTCCAGGTCAGGTCTGGGTCTGGCTCAGGTCCAGGTCCAGGTCCAGGTCCAGGTCCAGGTCCAGGTCCAGGTCCAGGTCCAGACTCACGTAGGACCTCCAGGTACAGGTCTGGGTCAGGTCTAGTCCAGGTCCAGGTCCAGGTCAGGTCTGGGTCTGGGTCTGGCTCAGGTCCAGGTCCAGGTCCAGGTCCAGGTCCAGGTCCAGGTCCAGGTCCAGGTCCAGTCCAGGTCCGGTCCAGGTCCAGACTCACGTAGGACCTCCAGGTACAGGTCCAGGTACAGGTCTGGGTTAGGTCCAGGTCCGGTCCAGGTCCAGGTCTGGTCCAGGTCCAGGTCCAGGTCAGGTCCAGGTCCAGGTCAGGTCCAGGTCCAGGTCCAGACTCACGTAGGACCTCCAGGTAGCAGGAGGTCTTGAAGTGTTGGGCGTCGCACGTGTAGAGTTTGGCGTCGTCGGGGGCACAGCCCTGGATCACCAGAGCGCGGCGCCGTCCTTCGCTCACCACGTCGTACTTCTTCGTCTTTCTGATCTCCTGTCCTTCTCTGAACCAGCGCACCTGAGGACGCAGGGAAACCGGGTCAGAACCGGGTCCGGAGCGGGGCCGACCGGGTCGGAGGCGGGACTCGTACCTCGGCGTTCTCACGGGAAACCTGGCACTCCAGCACAGCCGTGGCCTCCTCCTCCACCGACTGGTCCTCCAGAGGCTGAGTGAACTCTGCTGCGGCCTCTGCGGGTCAGAACGGGTCAGAACCGGGTCAGAACAGGGTCAGAACCGGGCCAGGACCGGGTCAGGACCGGGCCAGAACAGGGACAGAACAGGGTCAGAACCGGGTCAGGACCGGGTCAGGACCGGGCCAGAACAGGGTCAGAACAGGGTCAGAACCGGGTCAGAACAGGGTCAGAACCGGGTCAGAACCGGGTCAGGATCAGGCCAGAACCAGGTCAGAACAGGGTCAGAACAGGGTCAGAACAGGGTCAGGACCGGGTCAGAACAAAGTCAGCAGGGCCTGGTCTAAAGCCGGTCTAAAGCCGGTCTAAAGCCTGGTCTAAAGCCGGTCTAAAGCCGGTCTAAAGCCTGGTCTAAAGCCGGTCTGAAGCCGGTCTAAAGCCCGGTCTGAAGCCGGTCTAAAGCCCGGTCTAAAGCCGGTCTAAAGCCGGTCTAAAGCCGGTCTAAAGCCGGTCTAAAGCCGGTCTAAAGCCGGTCTAAAGCCGGTCTAAAGCCGGTCTAAAGCCGGTCTAAAGCCGGTCTAAAGCCGGTCTAAAGCCGGTCTAAAGCCTGGTCTGAAGCCGGTCTAAAGCCGGTCTAAAGCCCGGTCTAAAGCCCGGTCTAAAGCCTGGTCTAAAGCCGGTCTAAAGCCGGTCTAAAGCCGGTCTAAAGCCGGTCTAAAGGTCTCACCTCTCACGATGAGCTGGGCCTGGTCTAAAGCCGGTCTAAAGCCGGTCTAAAGCCGGTCTAAAGCCGGTCTAAAGCCGGTCTAAAGCCGGTCTAAAGGTCTCACCTCTCACGATGAGCTGGGCCTGGTCTAAAGCCGGTCTAAAGCCGGTCTAAAGCCGGTCTAAAGCCGGTCTAAAGGTCTCACCTCTCACGATGAGCTGGGCCTGGTCTAAAGCCGGTCTAAAGCCGGTCTAAAGCCGGTCTAAAGCCGGTCTAAAGCCCGGTCTAAAGCCGGTCTAAAGGTCTCACCTCTCACGATGAGCTGGGCCTGGTCTAAAGCCGGTCTAAAGCCGGTCTAAAGCCGGTCTAAAGCCGGTCTAAAGCCGGTCTAAAGCCGGTCTAAAGCCGGTCTAAAGCCGGTCTAAAGGTCTCACCTCTCACGATGAGCTGGGCCTGGTCTAAAGCCGGTCTAAAGGTCTCACCTCTCACGATGAGCTGGGCCTGGTCTAAAGCCGGTCTAAAGGTCTCACCTCTCACGATGAGCTGGGCCTGGTCTAAAGCCGGTCTAAAGCCCGGTCTAAAGCCGGTCTAAAGCCGGTCTAAAGCCGGTCTAAAGCCGGTCTAAAGCCCGGTCTAAAGCCCGGTCTAAAGCCGGTCTAAAGCCGGTCTAAAGGTCTCACCTCTCACGATGAGCTGGGCCTGGTCTAAAGCCGGTCTAAAGCCCGGTCTAAAGCCAGTCTCACCTCTCACGATGAGCTGGGCCTGGTCTAAAGCCGGTCTAAAGCCGGTCTAAAGCCGGTCTAAAGGTCTCACCTCTCACGATGAGCTGGGCCTGGTCTAAAGCCGGTCTAAAGCCGGTCTAAAGCCGGTCTAAAGCCGGTCTAAAGCCGGTCTAAAGCCGGTCTAAAGGTCTCACCTCTCACGATGAGCTGGGCCTGGTCTAAAGCCGGTCTAAAGCCGGTCTAAAGCCGGTCTCACCTCTCACGATGAGCTGGGCCTGGTCTAAAGCCGGTCTAAAGGTCTCACCTCTCACGATGAGCTGGGCCTGGTCTAAAGCCGGTCTAAAGCCGGTCTAAAGGTCTCACCTCTCACGATGAGCTGGGCCTGGTCTAAAGCCGGTCTAAAGCCGGTCTAAAGCCGGTCTAAAGCCGGTCTAAAGCCGGTCTAAAGCCGGTCTAAAGGTCTCACCTCTCACGATGAGCTGGGCCTGGTCTAAAGCCGGTCTAAAGCCGGTCTAAAGGTCTCACCTCTCACGATGAGCTGGGCCTGGTCTAAAGCCGGTCTAAAGCCGGTCTAAAGCCGGTCTAAAGCCGGTCTAAAGCCCGGTCTAAAGCCCGGTCTAAAGCCGGTCTCACCTCTCACGATGAGCTGGGCCTGGGTCTGGAAGTCCTGGGAGCAGAGCTTGACTTCTCCAGCCTCCGACAGCTTCACGTCCCTCACAGTCAGAGCGTGGACTCTGCCCACCACCCGGGTCTTCACCTGGATCACAACCAGACCACACACAGATCAGAGTCCACACCAGCCAGACACACGGATCACAACCAGACCTGGATCATAACCAGACCAGACCTGGATCACCACCAGACCTGGATCACAACCAGACCTGGATCACAACCAGACCTGGATCACAACCAGACCTGGATCACAACCAGAGCAGACCTGGATCACAACCAGACCAGACCTGGATCACAACCAGACCTGGATCACAACCAGACCAGTCCTCAGAGTCTGTGGGGGGTGTTTTCGGGGGCCGAGGGGTGAGTGTCACTGAAGCGTCGACGGACGAACCTTATCTGTGTCTATTTTAGCTTCAGCTGTGACTCTGTCCAGAACTAAACCAGGACTAAACCAGGACTAAACCAGGACTAAACCAGGACTGGACCAGGACTGGACCAGGACTAAACCAGGACTAAACCAGGACTAAACCAGGACTAAACCAGGACTGGACCAGGACTGGACCAGGACTAAACCAGGACTAAACCAGGACTAAACCAGGACTAACCCAGGACTAAACCAGGACTAAACCAGGACTAAACCAGGACTAAACCAGGACTAAACCAGGACTAACCCAGGACTAAACCAGGACTAAACCAGGACTAAACCAGGACTAACCCAGGACTAACCCAGGACTAACCCAGGACTGAACCAGGACTAAACCAGGACTAAACCAGGACTAAACCAGGACTAAACCAGGACTAAACCAGGACTGGACCAGGTCTAAACCTGGACTAAACCAGGACTGGACCAGGACTAAACCAGGACTGAACCAGGACTAAACCAGGACTAAACCAGGACTAAACCAGGGCTAAACCAGGACTGAACCAGGACTAAACCAGGACTGAACCAGGACTGGACCAGGGCTAAACCAGGACTGAACCAGGACTGGACCAGGACTGGACCAGGACTAAACCAGGACTAAACCAGGACTAAACCAGGACTAACTGTGTTGATGATAATTATTCTTCAGGTCACTATATAATTATAAAAAGTAAAAATAATGATTGTGAACAACAAAAAGTATTTTTTGTCCAAATATTGAATCTGGTCATTTTTGTCAGATTCACTTCATTTTGTTTCATTCATTTTCGTAAAGTTTGTCACAAACTGGAGGAACATGAGGCTCGACACAAAAGTAAAGACTTTCAGGGACGTTTGCAGTAGTGATATCTGCAGTAGTACTCGTAGTACTCGTAGTACTCGTAGTACTCACCCTGTCGCTGGGCTCCATGCGCGCTCCTGCAGTAGTACTCGTAGTACTCGTAGTACTCGTAGTACTCGTAGTACTCACCCTGTCGCTGGGCTCCATGCGCGCTCCTGCAGTAGTACTTGCAGTAGTACTTGCAGTAGTACTCGTAGTACTTGTACTCACCCTGTCGCTGGGCTCCATGCGCGCTCCTGTAGTAGTACTTGCAGTAGTACTCGTAGTACTCGTAGTACTCGTAGTACTCACCCTGTCGCTGGGCTCCATGCGCGCTCCTGTAGTAGTAGTAGCAGTAGTACTTGTAGTACTCGTAGTACTCGTAGTACTTGTACTCACCCTGTCGCTGGGCTCCATGCGCGCTCCTGTAGTAGTATTTGCAGTAGTACTCGTAGTACTCGTAGTACTCACCCTGTCGCTGGGCTCCATGCGCGCTCCTGCAGTAGTACTTGCAGTAGTACTCGTAGTACTCGTAGTACTTGTACTCACCCTGTCGCTGGGCTCCATGCGCGCTCCTGTAGTAGTACTCGTAGTACTCGTAGTACTCGTAGTACTCGTAGTACTCACCCTGTCGCTGGGCTCCATGCGCGCTCCTGTAGTAGTAGTAGCAGTAGTACTTGTAGTACTCGTAGTACTCGTGAGTACTTGTACTCACTCCTGTCGCTGGGCTCCATGCGCTCCTGTAGTAGTATTTGCAGTAGTACTGTAGTACTGTGAGTACTCACCCTGTCGCTGGGCTCCATGCGCTTCCTGCAGTAGTACTCGTAGTACTCGTAGTACTCGTAGTACTCGTAGTACTCACCCTGTCGCTGGGCTCCATGCGCGCTCCTGTAGTAGTATTTGCAGTAGTACTCGTAGTACTCGTAGTACTCACCCTGTCGCTGGGCTCCATGCGCGCTCCTGTAGTAGTACTCGTAGTACTTGTAGTACTCGTAGTACTCGTAGTACTCACCCTGTCGCTGGGCTCCATGCGGCTCCTGTAGAAGTACTCGTAGTACTTGTAGTACTCGTAGTACTCGTAGTACTCACCCTGTCGCTGGGCTCCATGCGCGCTCCTCCCAGGTACCACTCCACGGTGATTCCTTCGTATGACAGTTCACACTCGAATGTGGCCGTCTCTCCTGCAGTCACCTCCACGTCCTTCAGGGGGCGCATCACCGAGATGGAGCGCGCTGAAGACGAGAGGAAGAAGAAGAAAAGGGGAAAGTCAGACGAGAGGAAGAAGAAAGAAAAGGGAAAAGTCAGACGAGAGGAAGAAGAAGAGAAGGGGAAAGTCAGACGAGAGGAAGAAGAAGAAAAGGGGAAAGTCAGACGAGAGGAAGAAGAAGAAAAGGGGAAAGTCAGACGAGAGGAAGAAGAAAGAAAAGGGAAAAGTCAGACGAGAGGAAGAAGAAGAAAAGGGAAAAGTCAGACGAGAGGAAGAAGAAGAAAAGGGAAAAGTCAGACGAGAGGAAGAAACACGGGACAGGAAAGAAGAGAAGAAGAAACAGAAGACAAATAATGAGAGAAAGCCCCGCCCCTCGGCCAATCAGGAGCCAGAACCTCAGAAGAAGCAGCTGATTGGCCGAGCTCCAGCTCTTATCACTCAGGGGTTAAACCTGATACCCTGGACTAAACCTGGTCTAAACCAGGACTAAACCAGGACTAAACCAGGTCTAAACCAAGACTAAACCAGGACGAAACCAGGTCTAAACCAGGACTAAACCAGGACTAAGCTGGGCTTGGACCAGGACTGACCCTGAGCTGGGCTGACCTTTGACCCTGAGCTGGGCGTTGGACTAGACCAGGACTGACCTTTGACCCTGAGCTGGGCGTTGGACTAGACCAGGACTGACCTTTGACCCTGAGCTGGACTGACCTTTGACCCTGAGCTGGACTGACCTTTGACCCTGAGCTGGGCGTTGGACTAGACCAGGACTGACCTTTGACCCTGAGCTGGGCGTTGGACTAGACCAGGACTGACCTTTGACCCTGAGCTGGACTGACCTTTGACCCTGAGCTGGACTGACCTTTGACCCTGAGCTGGGCGTTGGACTAGACCAGGACTGACCTTTGACCCTGAGCTGGACTGACCTTTGACCCTGAGCAGGACTGACCTTTGACCCTGAGCTGGACTGACCTTTGACCCTGAGCTGGGCGTTGGACTTGGCGTTGGCTGCAGAGAAGTCCACAGCTCCAGCCATGTCCAGCTTCACGTTGTAGAGGATCAGAAGGTGACGTTTGCCCTCCTCCTTCATCTCCACGTCCTGCACAAACACAGCAGCGTTAACACAAGAAGAAGAACAATAAAAACAAGAAGAAGAACAATAAAAACAAGAAGAAGAACAATAAAAACAAGAAGAAGAACAATAAAAACAAGAAGAAGAACAATAAAAACAAGAAGAAGAACAATAAAAACAAGAAGAATAACAAATAAAACAAGAAGAATAACAAATAAAACAAGAAGAAGAACAATAAAAACAAGAAGAAGAACAATAAAAACAAGAAGAAGAACAATAAAAACAAGAAGAAGAACACTAAAACAGTATTTTCACTTCACAAACGTGTAAAGGGTTTGAGTTTAAGTCAAAGTGTTTGTCCAGTCAAACATGAAGGGCGTGTCACCCTCTGAAAAGCTCTAGTCGGGACAGTGTTTTCTGATTGGCCGGTTTCCCTCTGGAGGGCGGATACTCACTGCTGATTGGCGCAGAGCTTCTCCTTTCAGTTTCCAGTTCCCGTGAACATCTTCCTCTGAAATCTCTGTCTCAAACTTGGCTGTTTCTGTCTCAGTCACTTCCACACTGTAGAGCGGGCGCACCACTTTGATGTCACGCTCTGAAACAAACGAGAGAGAGTTTAAACCAACGAGGAAGAGTTTAAACCAACGAGGAAGAGTTTAAACCAACGAGGAAGAGTTTAAACCAACGAGGAAGAGTTTAAACCAACCAGGAAGAGTTTAAACCAACCAGGAAGAGTTTAAACCAACGAGGAAGAGTTTAAACCAACCAGGAAGAGTTTAAACCAACGAGGAAGAGTTTAAACCAACGAGGAAGAGTTTAAACCAACGAGGAAGAGTTTAAACCAACGAGGAAGAGTTTAAACCAACGAGGAAGAGTTTTGTCTAGTTTTAAAGTTTATGGAGCAGTAATAGTATAAGTATTTGCAGTATTTGCAGTAGTATTTGCAGTAGTATTTGCAGTAGTATTTGCAGTAGTATTTGCAGTAGTATTTGCAGTATTATTTGCAGTAGTATTTGCAGTAGTATTTGCAGTAGTATTTGCAGTAGTATTTGCAGTATTATTTGCAGTAGTATTTGCAGTATTTGCAGTATTTGCAGTAGTATTTGCAGTAGTATTTGCAGTAGTATTTGCAGTAGTAGTAGTAGTAGTATTTGCAGTAGTATTTGCAGTAGTATTTGCAGTAGTAGTAGTAGTATTTGCAGTAGTATTTGCAGTAGTAGTAGTAGTATTTGTAGTATTCTCAGTAGTATTAGCAGTAGTAGTACTAGTATTTGTAGTATTCTCAGTAGTATTTACAGTATTCGCAGTAGTAGTACTAGTATTTGCAGTAGTAGTAGCAGTAGTAGTACTAGTATTTGCAGTAGTAGTAGCAGTAGTAGTACTAGTATTTGTCCCCGTCCCGTACCTTCGATGTTGAGGTCGGCCGTGGTCGTGGTGCAGTAGTATTTGCAGTAGTATTTGCAGTAGTAGTACTAGTATTTGTAGTACTGGTCCCGTACCTTCGATGTTGAGGTCGGCCGTGGTCTTGGTGCAGTAGTATTTACAGTAGTAGTACTAGTATTTGTAGTAGTATTTGCAGTAGTATTTGCAGTATTCTCAGTAGTATTTGCAGTAGTAGTACTAGTATTTGTAGTATTCTCAGTAATATTCTCAGTAGTATTTGCAGTAGTAGTACTAGTATTTGTAGTATTTGCAGTAGTAGTACTAGTATTTGTACTCGCCCCGTACCTTCGATGTTGAGGTCGGCCGTGGTCTTGATGCAGTAGTAGTACTAGTATTTGCAGTAGTAGTACTAGTATTTGCAGTAGTATTTGCAGTAGTAGTACTAGTATTTGTCCCCGCCCCGTACCTTCGATGTTGAGGTCGGCCGTGGTCGTGGTGCAGTAGTATTTGCAGTAGTAGTACTAGTATTTGCAGTAGTAGTACTAGTATTTGTAGTATTTGCAGTAGTATTCGCAGTACTCTCAGTAGTACTCGCCCCGTACCTTCGATGTTGAGGTCGGCCGTGGTCGTGGTGCAGTAGTATTCACAGTAGTATTCTCAGTAGTAGTACTAGTATTTGCAGTAGTAGTAGTAGTATTTGCAGTACTCTCAGTAGTACCCGCCCCGTACCTTCGATGTTGAGGTCGGCCGTGGTCTTGTCCGAGCCGCAGTCGCAGGTGTACGCTCCGATGTTGGACTTCTCGGCTCTTCTCACCGTCAGGACGCGCTTCTTTCCGTCGGACGAGATGGCGATGTTCTTGGACGGCGTCAGTTCTTTTCCGTCTTTGAACCACTTGACGTCGGCGGCGGCTTTGCTGAGCTCGCACACCAGCTGCACCTCGTCCCGCTCCACCGCCGTGTAGTTCTGAAGCTTCTGCGTGAAGTACAGGTCGCCCTCTGCGTCACAGGAGCACAAGTGTGAGGAGCACCAGGACAAGAACATCTCCACCAGAACATGTCCTCCAGAACCACACCAGAACCACACCAGAACCACACCAGAACCACACCAGAACCACACCAGAACCACACCAGAACATCTCCACCAGAACATCTCCACCAGAACATGTCCTCCAGAACCACACCAGAACATCTCCTCCAGAACCACACCAGAACATGTCCTCCAGAACCACACACCAGAACATCTCCTCCAGAACCACACCAGAACCACACCAGAACCACACCAGAACCACACACCAGAACATCTCCTCCAGAACATCTCCTCCAGAACATCTCCTCCAGAACATCTCCTCCAGAACCACACCAGAACCACACCAGAACCACACACCAGAACCACACACCAGAACATCTCCTCCAGAACCACACCAGAACCACACACCAGAACCACACCAGAACCACACCAGAACATCTCCACCAGAACCACACCAGAACCACACCAGAACATCTCCACCAGAACCACACACCAGAACATCTCCACCAGAACCACACCAGAACATCTCCACCAGAACCACACACCAGAACCACACCAGAACATCTCCACCAGAACCACACACCAGGACATGTCCTCCAGAACCACACCAGAACATCTCCACCAGAACCACACCAGAACCACACACCAGAACCACACCAGAACATCTCCACCAGAACCACACCAGAACCACACACCAGAACATCTCCACCAGAACCACACCAGAACCACACACCAGAACCACACCAGAACCACACACCAGAACATCTCCACCAGAACATCTCCACCAGAACCACACCAGAACCACACACCAGAACCACACCAGAACATCTCCTCCAGAACCACACACCAGAACCACACACCAGAACATCTCCTCCAGAACCACACCAGAACCACACACCAGAACATGTCCTCCAGAACCACACCAGAACCACACACCAGAACATCTCCACCAGAACCACACACCAGAACCACACACCAGAACATCTCCACCAGAACCACACACCAGAACCACACACCAGAACATGTCCTCCAGAACCACACCAGAACCACACACCAGAACATGTCCTCCAGAACCACACACCAGAACATGTCCTCCAGAACCACACCAGAACCACACACCAGAACATGTCCTCCAGAACCACACACCAGAACATGTCCTCCAGAACCACACCAGAACCACACACCAAAACCACACACCAGAACCACACACCAGGACATGTCCTCCAGAACCACACCAGAACCACACACCAGGACATGTCCTCCAGAACCACACCAGAACCACACCAGAACATCTCCACCAGAACCACACCAGAACCACACACCAGGACATGTCCTCCAGAACCACACACCAGGAGGAGGAGTCACCTGTACGTCGCTTTTTGATGACATCACTGAGGGATTCTATTTTAGAACTCAGCTCTACTTCCTGTCATTTTAAACTTTTATTTATCAAAGTTTCTTCTGGAACTAGATCTTCAAACTGTAAAACTATGATGATGTTTCCCACAGATGCCCTCCCACCAAACTACTCCAGGATTAGAACATAATGAGAACCTGAAACATGGACTTTGAGCTCCAGGAGGTTCTGGCTGAAGCCGATGTTTGGTCCAAACCTGCACCTGATCTTTATCTTTGTTGAGAGCTTCACGCAGCAGCAGAAGCTGGAGACTCAAAGCATGTTCAGCTCCTCCTCAGAAGCTCGACTCTCTTTATCAAAACCTGCCCACATCTGTGGAGTCTGTGTTCCTCACCGATGACGGTCAGCATGGCGGTCAGGCTCTTGTCCATGGCCTCCACGCGGATCATGGAGGTGTCGTCGATGGTGGCCTCTTTGATGGCCAGAGAGTGCGACTTGCCCTGGTCCGACATGTGCACCACCTTCGACGGGTGAAGACGCACGTCGTTCTTGTACCAAACCACCGGGATCTTATCGTGAGAGAGCTCCACCGAAAACTCCGCCGTCTCACGCTCCTTCACCGTCACGTCCTTAATGGGCTTCACGAACTCCAGACGGATTCCTGAAGGACAAGAGAAGGTCAGAGTCTCCATCTAAACTCCAGACGATTCCTGAGGGACAAGAGAAGGTCAGAGTCTCCATCTAAACTCCAGACGATTCCTGAGGGACAAGAGAAGGTCAGAGTCTCCATCTAAACTCCAGACGATTCCTGAGGGACAAGAGAGGGTCAGAGTCTCCATCTAAACTCCAGACGATTCCTGAGGGACAACAGAAGGTCAGAGTCTCCATCTAAACTCCAGACGATTCCTGAGGGACAAGAGAAGGTCAGAGTCTCCATCTAAACTCCAGACGATTCCTGAGGGACAAGAGAAGGTCAGAGTCTCCATCTAAACTCCAGACGATTCCTGAGGGACAAGAGAAGGTCAGAGTCTCCATCGAAACTCCAGACGATTCCTGAGGGACAAGAGAAGGTCAGAGTCTCCATCTAAACTCCAGACGATTCCTGAGGGACAAGAGAAGGTCAGAGTCTCCATCTAAACTCCAGACGATTCCTGAGGGACAAGAGAAGGTCAGAGTCTCCATTTAAACTCCAGACGATTCCTGAGGGACAAGAGAAGGTCAGAGTCTCCATCTAAACTCCAGACGATTCCTGAGGGACAAGAGAAGGTCAGAGTCTCCATCTAAACTCCAGACGATTCCTGAGGGACAAGAGAAGGTCAGAGTCTCCATCTAAACTCCAGACGATTCCTGAGGGACAAGAGAAGGTCAGAGTCTCCATCGAAACTCCAGACGATTCCTGAGGGACAAGAGAAGGTCAGAGTCTCCATCTAAACTCCAGACGATTCCTGAGGGACAAGAGAAGGTCAGAGTCTCCATCTAAACTCCAGACGATTCCTGAGGGACAAGAGAAGGTCAGAGTCTCCATCTAAACTCCAGACGATTCCTGAAGGACAAGAGAAGGTCAGAGTCTCCATCTAAACTCCAGACGATTCCTGAGGGACAAGAGAAGGTCAGAGTCTCCATCTAAACTCCAGACGATTCCTGAGGGACAAGAGAAGGTCAGAGTCTCCATCTAAACTCCAGACGATTCCTGAAGGACAAGAGAAGGTCAGAGTCTAAACTCCATACGATTCCTGAAGGACAACAGAAGGTCAGAGTCTCCATCTAAACTCCAGACGATTCCTGAGGGACAAGAGAAGGTCAGAGTCTCCATCTAAACTCCAGACGATTCCTGAAGGACAAGAGAAGGTCAGAGTCTAAACTCCATACGATTCCTGAAGGACAACAGAAGGTCAGAGTCTCCATCTAAACTCCAGACGATTCCTGAGGGACAAGAGAAGGTCAGAGTCTCCATCTAAACTCCAGACGATTCCTGAGGGATAAGAGAAGGTCAGAGTCTCCATCTAAACTCCAGACGATTCCTGAGGGATAAGAGAAGGTCAGAGTCTCCATCTAAACTCCAGACGATTCCTGAGGGATAAGAGAAGGTCAGAGTCTCCATCTAAACTCCAGACGATTCCTGAGGGACAAGAGAAGGTCAGAGGGCCAGAGCAGTTTATTCATTTGGTCTTTTTCTCACCCTGAATGACGAGTTTCCCGGTGGTCCTCTTGTCCTCAGCCTCAAACATGTACTTGGCCTCGTCTTCGTACGCCGCAGACTTGACGCGCAGCACGAACAGGTTTCCCTCCTGGACGCTCTCGAACTTGTCGTCGTTCTGGACCTCGGCGGATCCTTTGAGCCAGCGGAACGTCTTGGGGACGCGCGACACCTCCACCTCGAAGCGCGCCTCGTCCTTCTCGTAAACCTGCACGTCGCTCAGCGGAGTCAGGAAGTTCAGCGGCAGTTCTGAGGGACAAAGACGGACAAACGTGTGTGACACGCCCTCAAACCCAGAGGTCGCCGGTTCAACCTCAGCCTTTGGCTTTTACAGAAAATAAACACAAGGAGCGTCAGTAAAAGTCAAAGAGTCACTGCTTTTGAAAGAACTCTCCAAAGTTTTGACTAGAGCTGCGACCAATAAGTGTTTGTGCTCTGACCTTTGACCTTCAGGTTGGCCGCACACTTGGCGTTGGCGGCGCTGAAGGACACTTCTCCGGTCATGGACACTCTGCAGTTGTACAGGATCAGAGTGTGTTTGGGGCCTTCCTCGATGATGTCCACGTCCTGCAGGGGGCGACACAGAGACAGGGACAGACAGGGACAGACAGGGACAGAGGGTTAGAGCGGTCCGGTCTCAGGTCTCAGGTCCGGCCTCAGGTCTTAAGTCTGGTCTCAGGTCTCAGGTCCCAGGTCCCAGGTCTCAGGTCTCAGGTCCGGTCTTAGGTCTCAGGTCTCAGGTCTTAAGTCGTAGGTCTCAGGTCTCAGGTCTCAGGTCTCAGGTCTCAGGTCTCAGGTCCGGTCTTAGGTCTCAGGTCTTAAGTCTCAGGTCTTAAGTCTCAGGTCTCAGGTCTCAGGTCTCAGGTCTCAGGTCTCAGGTCTCAGGTCTCAGGTCTCAGGTCTCAATTCCCATGTCCCAGGTCCGGTCTCAGGTCCCAGGTCCAGTCTCAGGTCTCAGGTCTCAGGTCTCAGGTCCAGTCTCAATTCCCATGTCCCAGGTCCGGTCTCAGATCTCAGGTCTCAGGTCCGGTCTCAGGTCTGGACTCACCGAGGACGGGCTGAGGGCCTCTCCGTTGAGTCTCCACTGTCCGTGAACGTCATCGGCTGAAATCTCCACCTCGAACCGAGCCGTTTCTCCATCGAACAGCTCCACGCCGTAGATCGGACGCACCACCTTAATGTCCCGAGCTGCAGGGACAGAACCGGGTCAGAACCAGGTCTAAATCAGGACTAAACCCGGTCTGAACCCGGGCTCTTACCTTCTACGGTGAGCTTGGCTTTGGTCTGGTCGGTTCCACAGTCGCAGCAGTACTGTCCCTGCTCTTGGATCTCGACCTTCTTGAGGACCAGGCTCCGTTTGGTTCCGTCGCTCTTCAGGACCAGGGTCTTGGACTGGGTCAGCTCCACCTGGTCCCGGTACCAGACCACGGGCACGTCTTTGCTGAGCTCGCACTGCAGCTCCACCTCGTCCTTCTCCACCGCCGTGAAGTCCGCCAGTTTGGTGATGAAAACGGCGTCTCCCTCTGCCACGACGAGAAGGAGGAGTCAGAGAAGAACGAGTCAGAGAGGAGAAGAACGAGTCAGAAGAACGAGTCAGAGAAGAGAAGAACGAGTCAGAGAAGAACGAGTCAGAGAGGAGAAGAACGAGTCAGAAGAACGAGTTAGAAGAACGAGTCAGAGAAGAACGAGTCAGAAAAGAACGAGTCAGAGAAGAGAAGAACGAGTCAGAGAGGAGAAGAACGAGTCAGAAGAACGAGTCAGAGAGGAGAAGAACGAGTCAGAGAAGAGAAGAACGAGTCAGAAGAACGAGTCAGAGAGGAGAAGAACGAGTCAGAGAAGAGAAGAACGAGTCAGAGAGGAGAAGAACGAGTCAGAAGAACGAGTCAGAGAGGAGAAGAACGAGTCAGAGAAGAGAAGAACGAGTCAGAGAGGAGAAGAACGAGTCAGAAGAACGAGTCAGAGAGGAGAAGAACGAGTCAGAGAAGAACGAGTCAGAGAAGAACGAGTCAGAGAAGAACGAGTCAGAGAAGAGAAGAACAAGTCAGAGAAGAGAAGAACGAGTCAGAGAGGAGAAGAACGAGTCAGAAGAACGAGTCAGAGAGGAGAAGAACGAGTCAGAGAAGAGAAGAACGAGTCAGAGAGGAGAAGAACGAGTCAGAAGAACGAGTCAGAGAAGAACGAGTCAGAGAAGAACGAGTCAGAGAAGAGAAGAACAAGTCAGAGAAGAGAAGAACGATTCAGAAAAGACGAGAAGAACGAGTCACAGAAGGAGAGAAGATGGAGGAATGAAGACAAAAGTGATTCAAAGAGACAAGATGGAGGAGCTTCCTGTTTACAACGAGGCCACTTCCTGTTCCAGAGCTGGACTGGACCTGAACACTTATCTAAGACTAAACTAGAGTCTTAACAAGAACTAAACCAGGACTAAACTAGGACTAAACCTGGACCAAACTGGATGTTATCAACGACTAAATGAAGAAACATTAAATACCAGACATTGGTCCTCAACTGTGGACCGAAGGAGGACCTTAGGAGCCTGACCAGGACTAAAGAAGGACCTAAACCCAAGATCTAGGTCTTACACCAGGACCTGTCCAGCACTGAGCCTCGTTATAAACCAGAAGATTTGTATTGAAACAAATGAATAAATGAGGATGAAAACATGAGGACCATCACATGAAGCTGAAACGTGAAGATGAAGCTAAAACGTGAAGATGAAGCTGTGACAGTCTGAGATGTTTGGACACAGCGATGGTTTAACTTACCCATATTCTGAGGGAGAACTTTGACACTGAAGATGATTTTATTGAAATGAAAAGGATGAACTGTTAGTAAAGACGTTCTGCAGTGTTCACACCGAACGGCTCTGAAACTCCATTTCATCTCCATTTTGTCCTGGAGAAGTTAAAATAATCCCAAACAAGAGCCAGATTTTCATTCAGGGTGAACGCTGCATCAGAGGAACCGATGGTGAGAAGGACGAACAAAGATGGACCACAGAAAAGAGTTTGAGGATAAAGATGGACGGTTTGTGGGGCGCTCTGAAGGTGAGGAGTTAGAGGAGCTCAAGGAGAACTGAGGATGAACAAAGACGGATGATTCGATGGATGAAGTTTAGACTGAAGCTGAACACTGAGATGAAGAGAACATGATGCTGTGAGGAAACAAAGAATTTTTATGGATATTATTGAAGATGAGACAAAGTGTTGAGTTGAAGACAAAGATGGTGGACCTTTGCTGGTTTCATGGATGAATGGAGCTGATGTTTGGATGGATTAGATGTTTGGAGCAGATGTTTGGATGGAGCAGACGTTTGAATGGAACAGATGTTTGGATGGAACAGATGTTGGGATGGAGCAAGCGTTTGGAGCAGACGTTTGGATGGAGCAGACGTTTGGATGGAGCAGACGTTTGGATGGAGCAGATGTTTGGAGCAGATGTTTGGATGGAGCAGACGTTTGGATGGAGCAGACGTTTGGATGGAGCAGACGTTTGGATGGAGCAGACGTTTGGATGGAGCAGACTTTGGAGCAGACGTTTGGATGGAGCAGACTTTGGAGCAGACGTTTGGATGGAGCAGACTTTGGAGCAGACGTTTGGATGGAGCAGACTTTGGAGCAGACGTTTGGAGCAGATGTTTGGAGCAGACGTTTGCAGCAGACGTTTGGAGCTGAGGACCTTACCTATGACGCTGAGCTTGGCGCTGCAGCTGACTCCTCGCGCCTCGACTTTGATCTGACACGTGTCGTCCATGCTGAGGCTGCGCAGCTCCAGCAGGTGGCGCCGTCCCTCCACACGCGTGACCACGGTGCGGCTCACGTGAACTTTGACCTCGTTGCGGTACCAAACGACGGGAACGTCCTCGTGACTCAGCTCCAGCTCAAACATGGCCGTCTGCCCCTCCTTCAGCCTCAGGTCCTGGAGCGGCCGAGTGAACTGGAGACGCACGCCTGGAGGGACAGCACTTTACTGGTCCTGCTGGTACTGCACTCCTCTCTCTTCTCTCTCCTCTCCTCCTCTCTCCTCTCCTCTCTCCTCTCTCCTCTCCTCTCCTCTCTTCTCTCTCCTCCTCTTCTCTCCTCTCTCCCCCCTCTCCCCCCTCTCCCCCCTCTCTCCCCTCTCCTCCCTCTCACCTTCGACCTTCAGCTCGGCCGTGCTCTTCAGCTCCTGCACTTCCACCGTGTACTTCTCTCCTCTCTCTTCTCTCCTCTCTCTTCTCTCCTCCTCCCTCTCTCCTCCTTCTCCTCTCCTCTTCTCTCCTCTCCCCCCTCTCCCCCCTCTCTCCCCCTCTCCCCCTCTCTCCCCTCTCCTCCCTCTCACCTTCGACCTTCAGCTCGGCCGTGCTCTTCAGCTCCTGCACTTCCACCGTGTACTTCTCTCCTCTCTCCTCTCTCCTCTCTCCTCTCTCCTCTCTCCTCTCTCCTCTCACCTCCCTCTCTCCCCCCTCTCTCCCCCCTCTCACCTTCCACCTTCAGCTCGGCCGTGCTCTTCAGCTCCTGCACTTCCACCGTGTACTTCTCTCCTCTCTCCTCTCTCCTCTCCTCTCCTCTCTCTCCTCTCCTCTCCTCCCTCTCCCCCCTCTCTCTCCTCTCTCCTCCCTCTCTCCCCCTCTCTCCCCCCTCTCACCTTCCACCTTCAGCTCGGCCGTGCTCTTCAGCTCCTGCACTTCCACCGTGTACTTCTCTCCTCTCTCCTCTCTCCTCTCTCCTCTCTCTCTCCTCTCTCCTCCCTCTCTCCCCCCTCTCTCCCCCCTCTCTCCCCCCTCTCACCTTCCACCTTCAGCTCGGCCGTGCTCTTCAGCTCCTGCACTTCCACCGTGTACTGCGCCTCGTCCTCAAACTGGCAGTTGTTGATGACGAGCAGGTGCTTGTTGCCGCTGTCGATGAGCTCGTACTTGGGGCTTTGGGTGATGACGTCGACGCCCCTGAACCAGAGCACCTTTGGCACTTGGCGCGTCACGGTGCATTCGAACTTGGCCTGTTTGTTTTCAGGCACCGACACGTCCTTCAGCCGCTCCACAAACGCCAGCTCGATCTCTGGAGCGGACAGCACACCACGTTACACCAGATTTAACCGAGTTTTGACCAGGGTTTCACCGGTGAAGAAGGTGAAGGTGTCGTGAAAGAAGAGGTTTAAAGGTTTTAAAGAAGAGCAGGTTCACACTTACCGCTGAGTCCAGGGACAGACCTGAGCTGAAGTGTCAGAAAAAAGACTTTAAGACAAACGTGACTCTGTTCATCTGTGTTCGTTCACCCGTCTACATGTTTACCTGTTTGTTTACCTGTTTACATGTTTACCAGTTTGTTTACATGTTTACCTGTTTGTTTACATGTTTCAGCTGTTTACATGTTTCCTGTGACCGTCTGAACGTCACGTGATGGAGCTGAGACGTGTTTAGGCCGATATAATGGGCCGTACTTTTACCGTATCGTTATCGGCCTTAAATCACCAACACACGCCGATATTTTGTTTGGAAAAGAGGAAAACACTGCACTGACTGTGATTACACTGCGCTATTATGGATCAGTGTAAAACAGGACCCTACCATACCTTTGTGTCGTGTTTGTTCTTTGTCTGGTGTTTGTCTGGTGTTTGTTCTTTGTCTGGTGTTTGTTCTTTGTCTGGTGTTTGTTCTTTGTTTGTTCTTTGTCTCGTGTTTGTTCTTTGTCTGGTGTTTGTTCTTTGTTTGTTCTTTGTCTCGTGTTTGTTCTTTGTCTGGTGTTTGTTCTTTGTCTCGTGTTTGTTCTTTGTTTGTTCTTTGTCTGGTGTTTGTTCTTTGTTTGTTCTTTGTCTGGTGTTTGTTCTTTGTTTGTTCTTTGTCTGGTGTTTGTTCTTTGTCTCGTGTTTGTTCTTTGTTTGTTCTTTGTCTGGTGTTTGTTCTTTGTCTCGTGTTTGTTCTTTGTTTGTTCTTTGTCTGGTGTTTGTTCTTTGTTTGTTCTTTGTCTCATGTTTGTTCTTTGTCTCGTGTTTGTTCTTTGTTTGTTCTTTGTCTGGTGTTTGTCTGGTGTTTGTTCTTTGTCTGGTGTTTATTCTTTGTCTCGTGTTTGTTCTTTGTTTGTTCTTTGTCTGGTGTTTGTTCTTTGTTTGTTCTTTGTTTGTTCTTTGTCTGGTGTTTGTTCTTTGTCTGTTGTTTGTTCTTTGTCTGGTGTTTGTTCTTTGTCTGGTGTTTGTTCTTTGTCTGGTGTTTGTTCTTTGTCTGGTGTTTGTTCTTTGTTTGTTCTTTGTCTCGTGTTTGTTCTTTGTCTCGTGTTTGTTCTTTGTTTGTTCTTTGTCTGGTGTTTGTTCTTTGTCTCGTGTTTGTTCTTTGTTTGTTCTTTGTCTGGTGTTTGTTCTTTGTCTGGTGTTTGTTCTTTGTTTGTTCTTTGTCTCGTGTTTGTTCTTTGTCTCGTGTTTGTTCTTTGTTTGTTCTTTGTCTCGTGTTTGTTCTTTGTCTCGTGTTTGTTCTTTGTCTCGTGTTTGTTCTTTGTCTCGTGTCTGTTCTTTGTTTGTTCTTTGTCTCTGAGTTTGTTCTTTGTCTCGTGTTTGTACCTTTGACGTTGAGCATGGCGGACGTGTTGGCGTTCAGGGCCTGGTAGGACACTTCTCCAGCCTGATCCAGCTGAACGTTCTTCAGAGTCAGGAACCTCTTCTTCCCTTCCATCTTAATATCGACGGTCTGCGAGACAAGCAGCGTCAGACACCAAGGACAGGATGACCAGGTTTATGGGGTTTGACCGCGGCCTGGGACTCACCGGGGACCGGGCCAGGACTTGTCCTCTTAGTTTCCACTCTCCAGCCACATCCTCCTCTGAGATCTCTGTGTTGAAGTTGGCCTCCTCCTTCTCCATCACCTCCACGCTCTCCAGAGGCTTCAGAATCTCAGCCTCACGCTCTGAAACAAGCCAGGAACGAGTCAGGAACGAGTCAGGAACGAGTCAAGAACGAGTCAAGAACGAGTCAAGAAGGAGTCAGGAACGAGTCAAGAACGAGTCAAGAAGGAGTCAGGAACGAGTCAAGAAGGAGTCAGGAAGGAGTCAGGAACGAGTCAGGAACGAGTCAGGAACGAGTCAGGAACGAGTCAGGAACGAGTCAGGAACGAGTCAGGAAGGAGTCAGGAAGGAGTCAGGAAGGAGTCAAGAACGAGTAAAGAACGAGCCAAGAAGGAGTCGGAAACGAGTCAGGAACTAGTCAGGAACTCTTTACTAGACTCCGCTTGGATGTCTAAGAATGTTCTGGCCTGGTCTCTGGTCCGGTATCTGGTCTGGTGTCTGGTCTCTGGTCTCTGGTCTCTGGTCTCTGGTCTCTGGTCTCTGGTCTGGTCTCTGGTCTCTGGTCTCTGGTCTCTGGTCTGGTCTCTGGTCTCTGGTCCGGTCTCTGGTCCGGTCTGGTCCGGTCTGGTCCGGTCCGGTCTCTGGTCCGGTCTCTGGACTCTTACCTCCCAGGGTGAGCTTGGCGCTGTACCTCTGGTCCTCCACCTCCAGCTCTTACATAAGGTCTAACAGTGTTCTGGTCTCTGGTCCTGGTCTCTGGTCTGGTCTCTGGTCTGGTCTCTGGTCTGGTCTCTGGTCTCTTGTCCGGTCTGGTCCGGTCTCTGGACTCTTACCTCCCAGGGTGAGCTTGGCGCTGTACCTCCGGTCTACCACCTCCAGCTCTTACATAAGGTCTAACAGTGTTCTGGTCTCTGGTCTAAGGTCCGGTCTGGTCCGGTCTGGTCCAGTCTGGTCCGGTCTCTGGACTCTTACCTCCCAGGGTGAGCTTGGCGCTGTACCTCTGGTCCTCCACCTCCAGCTCTTACATAAGGTCTAACAGTGTTCTGGTCCCTGGTCTCTGGTCTCTGGTCTCTAGTCTCTGGTCCGGTCTGGTCTCTGGTCTGGTCTCTGGTCCGGTCTCTGGACTCTTACCTCCCAGGGTGAGCTTGGCGCTGTACCTCCGGTCCTCCACCTCCAGGGTGTAGTCGCACACGTCGCTGGGCTGACAGTTGTTGATGGTGAGGCTCACGTTGGGTCCGTCCTTCTGGATCTGGACTTTGTCTGAAGGCTTCAGCTCCTCGTCGCCCTTCATCCACTTCCAGTTGGGCGTGTCTTTGAAGAGCTCTCCACGGAACGAGGCGCTGGCTTTGGGTTTGACGTGTTGGTCCCTCAGAGGCTTCACCAGCCAGTCTTTAATGATCTCTGAGGAGCAGAGAGAAGAGTCAGGCCTGGACTGGACCTGGACTAGACCTGGACTAGATCTGGACTAGACCTGGACTAGACCTGGACTAGGCCTGGACTAGGCCTGGACTAGATCTGGACTAGGCTTGGACTAGGCCTGGACTAGATCTGGACTAGACATGGACTAGACCTAAAGGCGTGTCCTGCATTACTCTATATGAGAGCGCTGCCTTTAATCGACAAATCAGACGATGGAGTCTTAATAAACCAACCTTTGTACAGATTAGTTTTAACTGAACCGACCTATGACTGCGTTTAATATTAATTCGATTTGCCAACGAATGATAAAAGTCAATATCTAACTCCAACTCGAGGGTTTAAAGTTCAAAAATGTTTGCGGGATTCATTGTAAGACAGACTTTCGAGTGCCAGGAGAAACACATCCCAGGAGCTCCATGGAGGTCCTTGGAGGTCCTTGGAGGTCCTTGGAGCTCCTTGGAGCCCCTTGGAGGTCCTTGGAGGTCCTTGGAGGTCCTTGGAGCTCCTTGGAGCCCCTTGGAGGTCCTTGGAGCTCCTTGGAGGTCCTTGGAGGTCCTTGGAGGTCCTTGGAGCTCCTTGGAGGTCCTTGGAGGTCCTTGGAGCTCCTTGGAGCTCCTTGGAGGTCCTTGGAGCCCCTTCTTGTTGTGTTTGACACTCATTACAAACAACAGAAGGATCTAAGAGTTGGCAAATTATTTCATTGGGATGTTTTCTATGGACCACAGCAGAAAGGAAACGGCTCATGGAGAGTCTGAGATGTGGATTGTGTTTTAAAAGAACTCATTCTGCTCCAGAGACTTTTCTCTTTGAATCCTGTTCTAACAATGTTCTTCATCAAAAACATTCTGGAGTTACATTCAGTTTCATTCTCTCTGTTTTGATGAAGTTTATTATAAAATCCTCTCCCTCCGAGCGTCAAACACACTTCCTGCTGAACTCTTTCTGTCCGGGACATATTTTCAGACTCATTTATCAGAGACTCTTCTGCTGTTTTTTGTCCTTAAATCATCTAAACTCACTCTGAGCATTTCTGCCTCTGAACTTGATAA
>CM033633.1:528463-540107 GCA_019453435.1 Rhinogobius similis
AACAGCAGCGCAAAAGTCAAACAAAACGAGCCAAGATGGAGGACGAACACGAGACGCAAATGATTCTGAGGGTTTGATGAACAATCTAATGATGACAAGATGGAGGACACAAACTAAAGCAAGATGGAGCAGGTCTGAGATGTTACTACGAACCAAAAGACGAGCTTTGTTTACGGTGGAGACGTGACGAGATGGAGGACAAAAGACAAATGGAACACAGAATATTCAAAGTGTGCGATGATTTGAAGATGATTACGGACATTTGTGATGAAGAGGACAAGATGTGGACACGTTTTTTCAATAATCAGAAAGACGAGCCAAGATGGAGGACGAACAAGAAAATGTGAAGATGATGAAAACACACAAAAGTGAAAACAGAATGAAGACAAGAAGGTGGACAGGTTCTGACGAAAGACACAAAATGGTGGACGACGAACAAAGCGTTTCTTGTGGAAGATGGAGGAAGCTGTTGGTTTGAGGTTCTGAGCGAAGCATGGGATGGGTTTTCTGATGAGTTTGGATGGAAAATGGTGGAAGGTTTGATGCAGTTTTCTTTTTTTGATGAAAATATGGTTCGTTTTAAGCCGTACATTTGTGAAGAATGAGCAGAGAGCAGCGGAAAAGTGTGAAACCTGCTGAGAATGAAATGAAAGCATGGCCTTGTGAAGAGGGTTTGGAATCAGGAGGTCGCTGGATTCAAATGGACAAAGTCTTTAACTGATGGAGACATTAACCTCATTCACTGAACACAAAAATGACAAAGCAGTGCGTTTTTTAAGATGATTCAGGAGCAAATGATGAAAATGAGATGAAACAAAACAACCGGATGAAATAAAAGCCGATGGTGATGACTTTCTGAGGATTAAAATGACAAGCAGTGAACCTTCAGCTGAACCACAGGTCGATGGATGAGTATGAACCGCTCTCAGTTCAGGAGCTTTTAGGATGAAAGCAGTGAGTTTGTGATCGATGGAGAAGCAGGTGAGATGTTCGGGATGGTTCTCCCTGATCACCTCGTTTGGCCCCCGTCGGTCCTGGAGCTTCTCTGGCGCCTTCGGTCTGAGTCCAGTCCTGGTCCTGAACCATCTCCCAGACCCAGACCTCCTCCTCCTCCTCCTGGTCCTGGTCGGGCTGCTCTTCAAACAGCTCCTCCTCCTTCTGCGTGGGAACCTTCTCCAGCTGGATGCTCCTCGGGGAAACCTCCTTCACCAGCGGGATTCTGGACTCAGGTTTGGGTGGACTTTTCTTCAGCTCAATCGGTTTGGTCTCAGATAGTTCCTCTTTCTTTGGAGACGCCTTCAGTTTTGGTACTGGTTTAGGTTCTGGTTGCGGTTCTGGTCTCGGTTGAAGTTTAGGGACTTTTGCAGACTCGGCTGGAGATGTTTTCTTCTCTGGAGTCTTCTTCAGCTGCACAGGTTTAGTCTCTGCCTTTTTCTTCAGTTTCTCCTCTTTTTCTTTGTCCTTGGGTGTTTTCTTCAGCTCGACTGGTTTAGCCTCAGACAGTTCCTCTTTCTTTGGTGGAGTCTTGAGTTTTGGAGCTGGTTTAGGTTCTGGTTCTGGTTCTGGTCTTGGCTGAAGTTTAGGGACTTTGTCGGATTCTTTTGGAGATGTTTTTTCCTCTGGTTTTGGTTTGGTCAGTTCTTCTCTCTTTGGCTCAGTTTGTGGTTTCTGTTCAGGTTTAGGCTCTGGTTTTGGGGCCTTCTCTTCTTCTGGAAGAGGTTTTTTCTCTTCTGATCTCGCCTTCAGCTCTTCTTCTCGCTCTGGAACCTTCCTGAGCGTTGGTCTTTTGTCGTCTGGTGCTGGTTTAACGTCTTGTGTCTTTGGTGTTGATCTCTTTTTCAGTCCTGGTTCTTTCTCTGTCTTTACTGTTTCTTTTGGACTTGGTTTTGGCGGTTCTTTCTCCTGAATCTCCTCTGGTTTTGTAGAATCTTGTATTCTTGGCGTTTGAATCTTCTCCTTTTCCTCTTTCTCTTCTTTCTTGTCGAGCCTTTGAGTTCCTGGAGTCTTCTCTCTTTCTACTCTCTCCCGTTCTCGTCTTTCCTCCATCGTGATCGCGTCTCTTCCTTCTTTCCTCTCTCGTTCCTTCTCCTTCTCCTCTTGTTTTTCTTTCTCAAACGGCTTCAGCGTCACCACCTCCTGCTCTTCCGTTTTCTTCGGTAGCAGTTTGAATTTCCTTTTGGTTGACTCTGGCTCCGGTTCTGGCTCCTTCTCAGTCTTTGGACTCCTCTCCCATCGACCTCGCTGCTCTTCCGTCGTGTCAGGGTCAGTTTTCTGCTCCTGGACGGCGGTGATGGTCTCCCCTCTCGCTCTTTCCTCCCTCGTCGTCCGCTGAACCGTCACGATCTCTCGGTCTTCTCTCTCGCGGAGCTTTTGAACCGTCAGTTCATCGTCGTAATGCCTCGTCACTTCGCTCTTCTGACTGATCACTTCTTTCTCTGGTTCTTTAGGTTTCGTCGGCACCTTTTTAAGCGTCACCTTCTCGACTTCTGGTTCGGCAGGTTTTGGTGATTTTTGCACCGGTTTCAGTTTGATTTCCTCCGTCTTTTCCTCGTCTTTTGGCAGTTTTGAAACCTTCTTCTTGTCTAGTTTTCCCTCTGGCATTTCAGTCTTTTCTGGTGGAGTTCTTTGCGCTCGTTTCCACGGCTCTTCAGGCGACGTCTTCTCCTTCGTCAGGACTCTCTGTGCTTCTTCTGCCTGCTCTAGCGCCACCGTGTGTTCCTCTGCTGTAAACACGCGCTCCATTCGCCCGATCGTCATGATCTCTCGGTCTTCTCTCTCTCGGAGTTCATGAACAAACATCTCCGTGTCCAAAACTTTGGTCACTTCGGCCGTGTGCGTCACCACTTCTTTCTCCGGCTTCTTTGGTTTCGTTGGGACTTTTTTAAGCATCACTTTTTCTATTTCAGCGTCGGTTTTTG
Organism: Rhinogobius similis; assembly: GCA_019453435.1. Lineage (NCBI taxonomy): Eukaryota > Metazoa > Chordata > Actinopteri > Gobiiformes > Gobiidae > Rhinogobius > Rhinogobius similis. The sequence continues at coordinate 531,382 of CM033633.1, forward strand.
GGGAAAGTTCTTTCTTCTCTATAACTTTCTGTTGCTTTAGCACTTTTTGCTTCTCGATGGTTACGGTTTCTGCTTTTTCTGGTGTTGTTTTTGGTGATTTTTGCACCGGTTTCAGTTTGATTTCTTCTGTTTTCTCCTCCTCTTTCTGCACTTTTGAAATCTTCTTTCTGTCCACTTCTTGGGTTTTAGTTTGAGTTGTTTCCACGTGTTTCTGTGGTTCCTCAGGCGACGTCTTCTCCTTCGTCAGGACTCTTTGTGCTTCCTCTGCCTGCTCTAGCGCCGCCGTGTGTTCTTCTGCTGTAAACACACGCTCCATTCGCCCGATGGTCACGATCTCTCGGTCTTCTCTCTCGCGGAGCTTTTGAACCGTCAGCTCTTCGTCGAAATGCCTCGTCACTTCGCTCTTCTGACTGATCACTTCTTTCTCTGGTTCTTTTGGTTTCGTCGGCACCTTTTTAAGCGTCACCTTTTCGACTTCTGGTTCGGCAGGTTTTGGTGATTTTGGCACCGGTTTCAGTTTAATCTTCTCTGTCTTCTCCTCGTCTTTCACCAGTTTTGAAACCTTCTTTCTCTCCGCCTCTTCTGTTTGAGTTTCTTTCACTCTTTGAGCTTCAGTTTTGTCAGTTTTTGGCTCTGGTTTTAGTTCTTTCTTTTCCTCCTTGGTGACTTTATCCTCTGGTTTGTCCGTTTTTGGCACAGGTTTCAGCTTCACCTCCTCCGTCGGCTCCTCGTCTTTTGGAAGTTTTGAAATCCTCTTTTTCTCCAGTTTCTCTGTTTCTGCCTGTTGTTCTTTCATTTTACCCAAAGGTTTTGGTTCTAAAGATGGAACTGTGTTTGGGAACAACAGAACTTCAAGAAAACACAAAGAACAAACAACGACGAGAAAACACAGGTCGAAACTCAAATGTTTTTAGGGCGTTTTGACATCTATGTTTTGTAGATTCTAAACTGTAGAATATAAGACAAAAGCTCACTGTTCACTAAGGATTCAAATCATCTAAACCTTCTGTACGTTACAAAGTATTAAAAGTAAAACCTCTTTTAGAGAAATGTTAATCCTTGAATAATACTTTCCATAAGATAAGTAAGAAAATAAGGCTTTAAATATGATTCTTCAGCTGAATCTGAAATAATGAGGCTTTAAGTTTTAACTGTGGAGGATGTGAAATGTAAAATACCTTTGGTCGGTCCAGGAGCAGAAACTGGTCCTTTGTCTGGAGGAAGTCCACAAGAAAAGACATTAAGCACGACAGAAAGAGAAACGAGAGAAACGAGAGAACAAACAAGAAAAACAACAGAAACGAGAGAAAAAACAGAAAAAAACAAGAGCAACAAGAGAAAAAAATGAGAGAGAAAAAGCGAGAAAAACAACAGAAACATGAATAAAAAGAGGAAAAGAAGAGACATCAAAGTGCATAAAACAGACTGAAGTGGTTTGGAGCGAGGACACACTGTAAAGAACACAGTTTTTATGTTCAAATATTCAAATATTCATTTTTCAAGAAACAAACAGACACAAAAAGCAGGAAGAAAAACAAAGAGGAAGAGCAAGCGTCTAAAGTGTTAAAGAAACAGAGGTTTTGTACCCTTCAGGGAAGGAGACCCCTGATGGAGACACAGCACCAAGCGGCGTTTGGACTCACACCGAGACTACAGAAGACCAGGTGAGACCAAGGTTAAGACCAGGTTAAGACCAGGTGAAGACCAGGTGAAGACCAGGTGAGAGACCAGAGTGAAGACCAGGTGAAGACCAGGTGAGAGAAGACCGAGGTGAAGACCAGGTGAAGACCAGGTTAAGACCAGGTGAAGACCAGGTTAAGACCAGGTGAAGATCAGGTTAAGAACCAGGGTTAAAGACCAGGTTAAGATCGGGTTAGAACCAGGTTAAGACCGAGGTGAAGAGAGACCCAGGTTAAAGACCAGGTTAAGATCAGGTTAGAACCAGGTTAAAGACCCAGGTGAAGACCAGGTTAAAAGACCAGGTGAAGACCAGGTGAAGACCAGGTTTAGACCGAAGGTTAAAAACCGCTGAAGACCAGATTAAGACCTGATTGCCAAGACCGGGTGAAGACCAGGTTATTTAAAAACCATAAAGTTTTTAAATAAAATAGACATAATGTCTATGAAACCAGAGAGGTTAAAGCTGATTTAGTCCTGGTCGGTTCTGCGGTTCTGGTCCTGGTCCTGATCCGGCCCTGGTCTGATCCGGCCCCTGGTCCTGTGGTTCAGTCCTAGTCCTGTTCCTGGTTTCTGGTGCTGATCCTGGTCAGTTCTAAACTTGGTCTTTCTTTTGGTTCAAAGATCATTTTGACCAAGAAAGTGGCCATTGACAAAACATCAACAAGAAAAGATTTCCATTGAAATCAGACCCAAGAGAGCTTACGGGTCCAACGAGACCTCAGACACAGAACGAACATGAAAGCACTTTTTTATGAAGAACACCCAACAACATGAGAATACCTTGGATCTTCTCCAGACCGGAGGAAGAACACTTTGGTCCGAACCGCGACTTTGGCTTGTTCGCAGCAGGGGTCAGCTTCTGACGTCACACTTGTATCTTCAGCCAGAGAAACTTCAGGAGACCAAAAAGAACCAAGATCCCACAAAAAGCAGAACACTACAGAGAGAAGAGCGAACCACAGAGGGACTACAAAGGGAAAGAGCCTCAAAACTACAAAACAAGGACGCAGGGAAGTGGGACAGACGAGGGAGAGCCAGAAGTACAGGACACTGAAACTGAAACTCCAGAGACGTGACCAAAACATGGAAAGGACTACAAAAACAGACAGGAAAAAGACTACAAACAGGAAGTAAGGTCTGTGAAGACAGGGAAGAGCCAAGATTATGATCACAAGACTGCTCAACAAGAAAAAAACATAAAAACTACAAAAATGGAGAAGAAACTGTACAGAGCGAGGGCGTGAAGGACAATGTCAAGACAAAAAGGACATTTGCGGCGGCCAGTGCATTTTACCTTCTGGCGCTGGAGGCGTCTCGCCGTTTTAGGAGAGGCGGGGCGTTTTCCTCTGGACGAGGCGCTTCAAGAGTAAAGCCGAGATCACAAGCCGGCAAAACACCAAGCACAGAAGAAGAAACACATTTAAACAGAAAGAGACTCGGACCAATCAGAAGCCGAGCCGTGAGAACTCTGACAGACGCTTAAAAACAAAGGTCACAAACAAGCGGGCCCAATCCAGGACACAGAGACACAGAACCAATCCAGAAGCGAGCCGTGAGGACTCTTTGTGTTCCCGATCCCGGCTCTACCTGCAGGAGGCGCCGCTTTCTCGGAGCAGCTTTAGATACGGGCTTCTTCTTCCGTCGACTGCAGGAGCTTTAAGATCAGAAACAAACATCACAAACAAACCATTAAGCGGCTCAGAGCGGACCAATCAGAAGCGGAAACGTATTGACAGACTCCTGACCAATAAGAAGTTAGTCAAAACAGGGACGTGTCTACTTTATCTATGAGTCTTTTCTAGTTTTATTTTTATTTTCAAACAGAATTTTTGTGTAGGATATCGAACCTTTATCAAATCTAGCACAAAGAACACAACAAAGATACTGTTTTTATAGTTTAACCTTTCTAAAGCTTTTCCTTTTAGTTTTATTACAATGTTTTCCCCTGAACAGGAACAACAAACTTCACATTTACTTATTTTTGTCTTTAATATCAACTTTTGTTTTAATAAGAAAAGAAACTTTCTTGTTGGATACAAAACATAAGTGGTTTAAATTGACTTTTTATCCTTAAGTTTTACTCACTTTTACAAAACATTTATTGATATTTTTGACTACATTTCTAGATTTTTCTGAATAAAACTGTCAGACTGAGCTCTACCTGCAGGGGCGCCACAGGCTTCTTCTCTTCTACAGGAGCCACTTAGGGACAAACAAACAAAAACAATGAGCAAACGCGTTAAGCGGACCCAATAAGAGCTCAGTAAAACAGGAGTCTCCCTCGATTCCTCAGCCACGCCCACAAAGAAGAAAGACTGTTTCCTATTGGCCGGATCACGTGTGCGTCACAACATCCTGGCGCTGCACGTTCAGCCCTGGCGGAGACGCTTTTGTGAAAACCGGCTCCTTTACTCGATGGGATGCAAGAACATTTCACTGGTTTTCAAGGTATTTCTGACCCGGTTTTATGCTTTAGTTTAGAAAAAGTCAAATAAAACTGTCGAAGTAAAACGATCTTAACCCCCTGGCAGATCATTTGACTTGAAGTAAGTAAGTAAGACGGAGCTAACGTCTGCAGAGCTAATGCTAACATCTGCGGCAGGCTAACGTCTGCGCGAAGACTAATACTAACATCTGCGCAGACTAGCGCCTGCGGAGCTAACACTAACATCTGCGCGAGCTAACGTCTGCATGGAGCTGGCGCCTGCGCCCGGAGCTAATGCTAACATCTGCCGCGGAGCTAACGTCTGCATGGAGCTAGCGCCTGCCGCGGAGCTAAGCGCTAACATCTGCGCCCAGGCTGGCGTCTGCAAGGAGCTACGCCTGCACGCGAACTGGCGTCTGCAAGAGGCAGCTAACGTCTGCGCCCGGAGCTGGCGCGTCTGCGCGGAGCTAACGCTAATGTCTGCCTGGAGCTAACACGTCTGCCGCGGAGCTAACGTCTGCGCGGAGGCTAGCGCCTGCCGCGGAGCTTCGCCTGCGCGGGCTAACATCTGCATGGAGCTAACGCCTGCGCGGGCTAACGCCTTTAACATACTGCCCGAACTGGCGTCTGCAAAGGAGCTACTTGCGTCTGCGCGGGCTAACGTCTGCGCGGGCTGGCACATCTGCGCGAGAACTAACGTCTGCATGGAGCTAACGCCTGCACAGAGCTAACGCTAACATCTGCGCGAACTGGCGCGTCTGCAAGGAGCTAGCGTCTGCCGCAGACTGCGCGTCTGCACGGAGCTAGCGCTAATGTCTGCATGGAGCTGGCGTCTGCCCGGAGCTGGCGCCTGCCTGCCCGAGGCTAACGCTAATGTCTGCATGGAGCCCTAGCGCTTCTGCCGCGGAGCTAACGTCTGCCGCGGAGCTGACGTCCTAACTCTTAAAACATTTGATTCTCGTGTCTTGAACTCGCGGCGCGACGTTCAGGATGTTGGCGACGTCACCTGCAGAAGCCGCACATGTGTCTTGATTGAGTCGTTGCATCACAGTTTTTCATAAGTTCTCGTTCAGAGCTAGTAGAGCAGTCCTTTGTCAAACCTGGAGTCCACTGCTTTTAGTCTTAAAAGACAAACCAGGACAGGTTTGATCTTTTACTGGTTTCTCTGGTCAGACACACAGCAGAGGAGTCGAGCTGAACCAGAGATAGCTCAAGACGTCACTTTGATTATTCTGAAATGCGTCTGGCTTCTACCTGCAGGGCGCCACCTTCTCAGAGTTTAGACTCGGGCTTCTTCTTCTCTTCAGATGGACGCACTTTAAGATAGAAAGAGGAAAGATCACACACAGAACAAGCACGGGCGGACCAATCACAACGAGCCCTTACAGACTCTGTCCAATCAGAGACCAGCTCTACCTGCAGGGGGGCGGGGCTGCCCGGCCTCAGGAGTGCGTTTGAGAGGCGGGCTTTGGCGGCTTCTGCGGGCGACACTTTGGGACAAGGCGAGCAAAAGTCCCTGCGCACACAGGAAATAAGGATAAAACACACCAGACATAAGCGGACCAATCAGAGCGAGCCGTGAGGGACTCTGGCCAATCCAAGCGAGCCGTGAGGGACTCTGGCCAATCAGGGTTTAGTCCCTCTAGACAAACATGTTTTTAAAAGAAGAGCAGGGCAAAGGGATGGACAGCTTTGGAGGTTTAAAAGAGAACATTTTGGCGACATCATTGACAAAACTGTCATGTGATTGTTCTAAGTTCTGCTTCCACTTCTCAAAGCCTTGTCCGGTCATTATTAGTGTTTTTAGTCGTGTCTCATCCCTGATTGGCTGCGATCTCTGTCTGATTCTCTTCAGAACTGAGAGTGAACCTGATGCCAGTGTGCGCTGAAGGCTGGACACTAAACACAGAGAACTGAAAGCACCCATGTTTGAGTCGTGCGATTGGTCCATTAGCGATCATTCTTTCCAGTTCATTTCATTAGTTATTTCAATTGTAGAAAAGTGTGAAGGTGAAACCCGGCAGATCTTCTGAAGAAAAAGCATTTACAGTTTACTTTTCTTGAGTAATATTTATGTAATTCCAGCTTTAGCACATGCTCTGGAGTCACAGAAGTCACATTTGTTGTCCTGTTTGTTGGATTTGTTTCAGTATTGATTCTTGATCCAGTGAACATTTAGTTTCAACACTAGTTTTAGAATCGATTAAGCTTCTCATTTTTTCTGAATTATATCACAATATATATATCCAAGTTTCATTTTGCCCTGAAAAGAAAATGGTGACGGATCGTGGCTCCTCGGCCCAGATGGGTCGCTAGATTAAAAAAAAGAGTTTATCTGATGTAAAGCGTCCTGGCCGGGGGCTCTACCTGCAGGCGCCACCTTCTCAGGTTTGGGCGCAAGGCTTCTTCTTCTCTTCAGACGGACGCACTTTAAGACGAAGAAGAGGAAAGATCACACACAGAACAAACACAGACCAATCACGGCGAGCCGCTTACGGGCTCTGTCCAATCAGGGACCAGCTCTACCTGCAGGGGGCGGGGCTGCGGCCTCAGGAGTGCGTTGGGGGGGCGGGCTTTGGTGCTTCTACGGGCGACACTTTGGGGACAAGGCAGAGCAAGAAGTCACACACAGAACAGGACAAAAAACACACCAGACATAAGCGGACCAATCAGAAGCGAGCATGAGAGACTCTGGCCAATCAGGCCGAGCTGTACCTGCAGGGGCGGGGCAGGAGGCAGGACTGCGATGTCAGGTTTAGAGTGCGAGCTTGGCGTTTTCCACATGGACGACTTTATAAGAAGAACAAGAAGAAAAACACTCAGGCGAACCAATCACAGCAAAGAACAACAACATGGACCAATCAGAGCGAGCCGTGAGAGACTCTGGCCAATCCAGAGCGAGCCGTACAGAGAGACTCCTGGCCCAATCAGAGCGAGCCGTGAGAGACTCTGGCCAATCCAGAGCGAGGCGTGAGAGACTCTGGCCAATCAGAACTGCTATAAGCTTAGAGTGAGAGACTCTGGCCAATCCAGAGCGAGCAGTGAGAGACTCTGGCCAATCAGGAGGCGAGCCGTGAGAGACTCTGGCGGCCAATCAGAGAGAGCCGTGAGAGACTCTGGCCAATCAGAGCGAGCAGTGAGAGACTCTGGCCAATCACACAAGAGTGACACAGAAACATTATCAAGACAATAAGAGAGTTAGTTTTAGTAAAGTTTAATTAAGTTCTGGTTTAGTCCATGTTTTAGTCCTGGTTTAGTCCTGGTTTAGTCCTGGACTTTAGTCCTGATTCAGTCCATGTTTTGGTTCCTGGTTTAGTCCATGTTTTAGTCCTGGTTTAGTCCATCTTTTAGTCCTGGTTTAGTCCATGTTTTAGTCCTGGTTTCAAGTCCATGTTTTAGTCCTGGTTCAGAGTCCATGTTTTAGTCCATGTTTTAGTCCTGGTTTAGTCCTGGTTCAGTCCATGTTCAGTCCTGTTTTAGTCCTGGTTTTAGTCCTGGTTCAATCCTGGTTCCAGTCCATGTTTTGAGTCCATATTTTAGTCCTGGTTTAGTCCATGTTTTAGTCCTGGTTTAGTCCATGTTTTAGTCCTGGTTTAGTCCATGTTTTAGTTCATGTTTTAGTCCTGGTTTAGTCCTGGTTCAGTCCATGTTTTAGTCCTGGTTCAATCCTGGTTCAGTCCATGTTTTAGTCCTGGTTTAGTCCTGGTTCAATCCTGGTTCAGTCCATGTTTTAGTCCTGGTTTAGTCCATGTTCCAGTCCTGTTTTGGTCACTGTATTTGGTTTCTGGTTTGTGTTAGCTGAAGTTTTAGTGACATTTAGAGAGGTGTAATTCCTTTGCTCTACCTGCAGGAGGTGCCACTTTTTCTGGGGCTGGTTTATAAACAGGCTTCTTTTCTTCTCGAGCAGGAACTTAAGAATAAATCAAACAACAAAATCAGACAAAAACTACTGAAAACTACAAACAGGGAAACACGCCGACAGCGTTCAAAAGCAGTCAAAACAGAAAAGACCAAACCAAAAACTACAAATCAGGACAAAGGACTACAAAGAACATTTACCTTGCTGAACTGCAGGGGCGCTGCAGCAGCTTTGAGTGAAAGAGAGCTCGTTTTGGTTCAGGGACGAGACGCTTGAGAGTGAAAGAGTGGCAACGTAAACAAAAACCAGACAAAAAGCACAAACTGAGACAAACACTGAGTACAGAAGATAGCGGCTGGTGCAATTTTACCTTCCTGAACTGCAGAAGAGCGCCGCGGTTTTAGCTGAAGGCCTTCGTTTGGGTTCAGGCGCTTTAAGAACACAAGAGTGAATACAAAGCGGCGAGAAAAATAGGAAAAATTTGCCGAAATACCAAACCCAGAGCGTGACAAACAAACTGAGTCTACCTGGACTTGAGGTTCAGGCGTGTCCTTGAAGTCGGACTCTTTCGCCGAGGCGGACTCTTTCCTCGGAGCGGACTTTAAGGGAAATGAGAAAGATAAATGAGAGCGTGTTTGAGGATGGAGCGAGGATGGAACAATGGAAGATGGAAATGATCGATGGAAGCGATGGAGCGATAGAGCGACGCCAGATGAAGAATAGAAAAGAAGGTTAGAGACGGTCGGACAAACAAACATGGAG
>CM033633.1:545207-586697 GCA_019453435.1 Rhinogobius similis
AAAAGACAAATGGAACACAGAATATTCAAAGTGTGCGATGATTTGAAGATGATTACGGACATTTGTGATGAAGAGGACAAGATGTGGACACGTTTTTTCAATAATCAGAAAGACGAGAGCCAAGATGGAGGACGCAACAAGAAAATGTGAAGATGATGAAAACACACAAAAGTGAAAACAGAATGAAGACAAGAAGGTGGGACAGGTTCTGACGAAGACACAAAAATGGTGTGACCACGAACAAAGCCGCTTTCTTGTGGAAGATGGAGGAAGCTAAGTTGGTTTGAGGTTCTGAGCCGAAGCATGGGATGGATTTTCTGATGAGTTTGGATGGAAAATGGTGGAAGGTTTGATGCAAAGCTTTTCTTTTTGATGAAAATATGGTTCGGCTTAAGTCACACATTTGTGAAGTAATGAGCAGAGAGCAGCGGAAAAGTGTGAAACCTGCTGAGAATGAAATGAAAGCATGGCCTTGTGAAGAGGGTTTAGAATCAGGAGGTCGCTGATCTCAAATGGAAAAAGTCTTTTACTGATGGAGAAATTAACCTCATTCACTGAACACAAAAATGACAAAGCAGTGCGTTTTTGAGATGATTCAGGAGCAAATGATGAAAATGAGATGAAACAAAACAACCTGATGAAATAAAAGCCGATGGTGATGACTTTCTGAGGATTAAAATGACAAGCAGTCGGAACCTTCAGCTGAACCACAGGTCGCATGGATGAGTATGAACCGCTCTCAGTTCAGGAGCTTTTAGGGATGAAAGCAGTGAGTTTGTGATCGATGCGAGAAGCTTGAGGTGGAGATGTTCGGGATGGTTCTCCCCTGATCACCTCGCTTGGGCCCTCACGGTCCTGAGAGCTTTCTCTGGCGCTCTTCGGGTCTGAGTCCAGTCCTGGTCTCTGAACCATCTCCCAGACCCAGACCTCCTCCTCCTCCTCCTGGTCCTGGTCGGGCTGCTCTCTCAAACAGCTCCTCCTCCTTCCTGGCGTGGGAACCTTCTCCAGCTGGATGCTCCTCGGGGAAACCTCCCTTCACCAGCGGGATTCTGGACTCAGGTTTGGGTGGACTTTTTTCTTCAGCTCAACTCCGGTTTGGTCTCAGATAGTTCCTCTTCTTTGGAGACGCCTTCAGTTTTGGTACTTGGTTTAGGGTTCTGGCCATGCGTGTTCTGGTCTCGTTGAAGCTTAGGGACTTTTGCAGACCTCGGCTGGAGATGTTTTCTTCTTCTTCTGGAGTCTTCTTCAGTTGCACAGGTTTAGTTCTCCTGCCTCTCTTTCTTCAAGTTTCTCCTCTTTTTTCTTTGTCCTTGGGTGTTTTCTTCAGCTCGACTGGTTTAGCCCCTCAGACAGTTCCTCTTTCTCTTGGTGGAGTCTTTGAGTTTTGGAGCTGGTTTAGGTTCTGGTTCCTGGTTCTGGTCTTGCTTGAAGTTTAGGGACTTTGTCGGATTCTTCTTTTTGGAGATGTTTTTCCTCTGGTTTTGGTTTTGGTCAAGTTCTCTTCTCTCTCTTGGCTCAGGTTTTGTGGGTTTCTGTTCAGTGTTTAGGCTCTGGTTTGGGGGCCTTCTTCTTCTGGAAGAGGTTTTTCTCTTTCTGATCTCGCTTCTTCAGCTTTCTTTCTTCTTTCTTCTCTCGCTTCTGGAACCTTCCCTGAGCTGCTGGTCTTCTTTGTCGCCTGGTGCTGGTTTCTTAATCTGCGTGCCTTCCTGTGTCTTTTGGTGTTGATCTCTTTTTCAGTCCTGGTTCTTTTTCTCTGTCTTTACTGTTTCTTTTTTGGACTTGGTTTCTTTGCTCGGTTCTTTTTCTCCCTGAATCTCCTCTGGTTCTTGTAGAATCTTTGTATTCTTGGCGTTTGAATCTTCTCCTCTTTTTCTCTCTTTTCTTCTTCTTTCTTGCTCGAGCCTTTGAGTTCCTGGGAGTCTTCTCTTTCTACTCTCTCCTCGCTCTCGCCTTTCCTCCATCGCGGATCGCGCTCTCTTCCCTTCTTTCCTCTCTCGCTCCTTCTCCTTCTCCCTCTTGTTTTTCTTTTTCTCTCAAACGCAAGCTTCTTTCAGCGCCCACTCACCTCCTGCTCTTCCGCTTTTCTTCGTAGCACTTTAATTTTCCTTTTTGCTGACTCCTTGGCTCTGGTTCTGCCTCTTCTTCAGTCTTTGACCTCTCCCATCGACTCTCGCTGTTTCTCTTCCGTGTCAGGGTCAGGCTTACCGCTTTCTGCTCCTGGACGCGGCGGTGATGGTCTCCCTCTCGGCTTTTTCCTCCCCTCGCTGCCCGCTTTGAACTCGGCTGGCACGATCTCTCGGTCTGGCCTCTCTCAAGGAGCTTTGAACCCGTCAGTTCATCGTCGTAATGCCTCGTCACTTCGCTCTTCTGACTGATCACTTCTTTCTCTGGTTCTTTAGGTTTCGTCGGCACCTTTTTAAGCGTCACCTTCTCGACTTCTGGTTCGGCAGGTTTTGGTGATTTTTGCACCGGTTTCAGTTTGATTTCCTCCGTCTTTTCCTCGTCTTTTGGCAGTTTTGAAACCTTCTTCTTGTCTAGTTTTCCCTCTGGCATTTCAGTCTTTTCTGGTGGAGTTCTTTGCGCTCGTTTCCACGGCTCTTCAGGCGACGTCTTCTCCTTCGTCAGGACTCTCTGTGCTTCTTCTGCCTGCTCTAGCGCCACCGTGTGTTCCTCTGCTGTAAACACGCGCTCCATTCGCCCGATCGTCATGATCTCTCGATCTTCTCTCTCTCGGAGTTCATGAACAAACATCTCCGTGTCCAAAACTTTGGTCACTTCAGCCGTGTGCGTCACCACTTCTTTCTCCGGCTCCTTTGGTTTCGTTGGGACTTTTTTAAGCGTCACTTTTTCTATTTCAGCGTCGGTTTTTGGGGAAAGTTCTTTCTTCTCTATAACTTTCTGTTGCTTTAGCACTTTTTGCTTCTCGATGGTTACGGTTTCTGCTTTTTCTGGTGTTGTTTTTGGTGATTTTTGCACCGGTTTCAGTTTGATTTCTTCTGTTTTCTCCTCCTCTTTCTGCACTTTTGAAATCTTCTTTCTGTCCACTTCTTGGGTTTTAGTTTGAGCGTTTCCACGTGTTTCTGTGGCTCCTCAGGCGACGCTCTTCTCCTTCGCCAGGACTCTTGTGCTTCTTCTGCCTGCTCTAGCGCCGCCGTGTGTTCTTCTGCTGTAAACACACGCTCCATTCGCCCGATGGTCACGATCTCTCGGTCTTCTCTCTCGCGGAGCTTTTGAACCGTCAGCTCTTCGTCGAAATGCCTCGTCACTTCGCTCTTCTGACTGATCACTTCTTTCTCCGGTTCTTTAGGTTTCGTCGGCACCTTTTTAAGCGTCACCTTTTCGACTTCTGGTTCGGCAGGTTTTGGTGATTTTGGCACCGGTTTCAGTTTAATCTTCTCTGTCTTCTCCTCGTCTTTCACCAGTTTTGAAACCTTCTTTCTCTCCGCCTCTTCTGTTTGAGTTTCTTTCACTCTTTGAGCTTCAGTTTTGTCAGTTTTTGGCTCTGGTTTTAGTTCTTTCTTTTCCTCCTTGGTGACTTTATCCTCTGGTTTGTCCGTTTTCTGCACAGGTTTCAGCTTCACCTCCTCCGTCGGCTCCTCGTCTTTTGGAAGTTTTGAAATCCTCTTTTTCTCCAGTTTCTCTGTTTCTGCCTGTTGTTCTTTCATTTTACCCAAAGGTTTTGGTTCTAAAGATGGAACTGTGTTTGGGAACAACAGAACTTCAACAAAACACAAAGAACAAACAACGACGAGAAAACACAGGTCGAAACTCAAATGTTTTTAGGGCGTTTTGACATCTATGTTTTGTAGATTCTAAACTGTAGAATATAAGACAAAAGCTCACTGTTCACTAAGGATTCAAATCATCTAAACCTTCTGTACGTTACAAAGTATTAAAAGTAAAACCTCTTTTAGAGAAATATTAATCCTTGAATAATACTTTCCATAAGATAAGTAAGAAAATAAGGCTTTAAATATGATTCTTCAGCTGAATCTGAAATAATGAGGCTTTAAGTTTTAACTGTGGAGGATGTGAAATGTAAAATACCTTTGGTCGGTCCAGGAGCAGAAACTGGTCCTTTGTCTGGAGGAAGTCCACAAGAAAAGACATTAAGCACGACAGAAAGAGAAACGAGAGAAACGAGAGAACAAACAAGAAAAACAACAGAAACGAGAGAACAAACAGAAAAAAACAAGAGCAACAAGAGAAAAAAAATGAGAGAAAAAACGAGAAAAACAACAGAAACATGAATAAAAAGAGGGAAAGAGACATCAAGTGCATAAAACAGACTGAAGTGGTTGGAACGAGGACACACTGTAACAGTTTTATGTTCAAATATTCAAATATTCATTTCAGAAACAAACAGACACAAAAAACAGAAGAAAAACAAAGAGGAAGAGCAAACGTCTAAAGTGTTAAAGAAACAGAGGTTTGTACCTTCAGGAGGAGACCCTGACGGAGACACAGCACCAGCGGCACGTTTGGACTCCACCGGAGCTACAGAAGACCAGGTGAAGACCAGGTTAAGACCAGGTTAAGACCAGGTGAAGACCAGGTTAAGACCAGGTGAAGACCAGGTGAAGACCAGGTGAAGACCAGGTGAAGACCAGGTGAAGACCAGGTGAAGACCAGGTTAAGACCAGGTGAAGACCAGGTTAAGACCAGGTGAAGATCAGGTTAGAACCAGGTTAAGACCAGGTTAAGATCAGGTTAGAACCAGGTTAAGACCAGGTGAAGACCAGGTTAAGACCAGGTTAAGATCAGGTTAGAACCAGGTTAAGACCAGGTGAAGACCAGGTTAAGACCAGGTGAAGACCAGGTGAAGACCAGGTTTAGACCAGGTTAAAACCACTTGAAGACCAGATTAAGACCTGATTTAGACCAGGTGAAGACCAGGTTATTTAAAAACCATAAAGTTTTTAAATAAAATAGACATAATGTCTATGAAACCAGAGGGTTAAAGCTGATTTAGTCCTGGTCCGGTTCTGGTTCTGGTCCTGGTCCTGATCCGGCCCTGGTCCTGATCCGGCCCTGGTCCTGGTTCAGTCCTAGTCCTGTTCCTGGTTCTGGTCTGATCCTGGTCCAGTTCTAAACTTGGTCTTTCTTTTGGTTCAAGATCATTTTGACCAAGAAAGTGGCCATTGACAAAACATCAACAAGAAAAGTTTCCATTGAAATCAGACCCAAGAGAAACGGGTCCAACGAGACTCAGACACAGAACGAACATGAAAACACTTTTATGAAGAACACCCAACAACATGAGAATACCTTGGATCTTCTCAGACGGAGGAGACACTTTGGTCGGAGCCGCGGCTTTGGCTTCGGTCGCAGCAGGAGTCGCTTTACGAGCGTCAAACTTGTCTTCAGCCGGAGAAACTTCAGAACCAAAAGAACCAAGATCACAAGCAGAACTACAGAGAAGAGCGAACCACGAGGACTACAAAGGAAGAGCCTCAAAAACTACAAAACAGGACAGGAAGTGGGACAGACGAGGAGAGCCAGAAGTACAGGACACAAACTGAAACTCCAGAGACGTGACCAAAACATGGAAAGGACTACAAAAACAGACAGGAAAAGACTACAAACATGAAGTAGGTCTGACGAAGACAGGAAGAGCCAAGATTATGATCACAAGACACAACAAGAAAAAACATAAAAACTACAAAAATGGAGAAGAAACTGTACAGACGAGGGCCGTGAGACAATGTCAAGACAAAAAGGACATTTACAGCGAGCGGCGAGTGCATTTTACCTTCTGGCGCTGGAGGCGTCGCCGTTTTAGGAGGAGACGGGCGTTTTTCCTCTGGACGAGGCGCTTCAAGAGTAAAAAGAGCCGAGATCACAAACGGAAACACCAAGCACAGAAGAAGAAACACATTTAAACAGAAGAGACTCGGACCAATCAGAGCGAGCCGTGAGACTCTGACAGACGCAAAAACAAAGGTCACAAACAAACGGGCCAATCAGGACACAGAGACACAGACCAATCAGAGCGAGCCGTGAGGGACTCTTTGTGTTTGATCCCGGCTCTACCTGCAGGAGGCGCCGCTTTCTCCGGAGCAGCTTTAGACACGGGCTTCTTCTTCTCGTCGACTGCAGGAGCTTTAAGATCAGAAACAAACATCACAAACAAACATTAAACGACTCAAACGGACCAATCAGAGCGAGCCGTGACAGACTCTGACCAATAAGAGGTTAGTCAAACAGGACGTGTCTACTTTATCTGAGTCTTTTCTAGTTTATTTTATTTCAAACAGATTTTTTGTGTAGGATATCGAACCTTTATCAAATCTAACAAGAACACAACAAAGATACTGTTTTATAGTTTAACCTTTCTAAAGCTTTTCCTTTTAGTTTATTACAATGTTTTCCCCTGAACAGGAACAACAAACTTCACATTTACTTATTTTTGTCTTTAATATCAACTTTTGTTTTAATAAGAAAAGAAACTCTTGTTGGATGCAAAACAAAGTGGTTTAAATTGACTTTTTATCCTTAAGTTTTATTCACATTTATTGATATTTTTGACTGAATTTTGAGCTTTTTTAAAATATAACTGTCAGACTGAGCTCTACCTGCAGGGGGCGCCACAGGCTTCTTCTCTTCTACAGGAGCCACTTAGGGACAAACAAACAAACAATGACAAACACGTTAAACGGACCAATAAGAGCTCAGTAAAACAGAGTCTCCCTCGATTCCTCAGCCACGCCCACAAAGAAGAAAGACTGTTTCCTATTGGCCGGATCCACGTGTCGTCACAACATCCTGACGCTGCACCGTTCAGCCCTGAGCGGAGACGCTTTTGTGAAAACCCTTTTACTCGATGGGATGCAGAACATTTCACTGGTTTCAAGGTATTTCTGACGGTTTATGCTTTAGTTTAGAAAAAGTCAAATAAAACTGTCGAAGAAAAAGGATCTTAACCCACTGGCAGATCATTTGACTTGAAGTAAGAAGTAAGTAAGACGGAGCTAACGTCTGCACGGAGCTAATGCTAACATCTGCACGGAGCTAACGTCTGCACGGAGCTAATGCTAACATCTGCACGGAGCTAACGCCTGCACGGAGCTAACACTAACATCTGCACGGAGCTAACGTCTGCATGGAGCTGACGCCTGCACGGAGCTAATGCTAACATCTGCACGGAGCTAACGTCTGCATGGAGCTAACGCCTGCACGGAGCTAACGCTAACATCTGCACGGAGCTAACGTCTGCAAGGAGCTAACGCCTGCACGGAGCTAACGTCTGCAAGGAGCTAACGTCTGCACGGAGCTAACGTCTGCACGGAGCTAACGCTAATGTCTGCCTGGAGCTAACGTCTGCACGGAGCTAACGTCTGCACGGAGCTAACGCCTGCACGGAGCTAACGCCTGCACGGAGCTAACATCTGCATGGAGCTAACGCCTGCACGGAGCTAACGCTAACATCTGCACGGAGCTAACGTCTGCAAGGAGCTAACGTCTGCACGGAGCTAACGTCTGCACGGAGCTAACATCTGCACGGAGCTAACGTCTGCATGGAGCTAACGCCTGCACAGAGCTAACGCTAACATCTGCACGGAGCTAACGTCTGCAAGGAGCTAACGTCTGCACGGAGCTAACGTCTGCACGGAGCTAACGCTAATGTCTGCATGGAGCTAACGTCTGCACGGAGCTGACGCCTGCACGGAGCTAACGCTAATGTCTGCATGGAGCTAACGCCTGCACGGAGCTAACGTCTGCACGGAGCTAACGTCTAACTCTTAAAACATTTGATTCTCGTGTCTTGAACTCACGGCCGACGTTCAGGATGTTGTGACGTCACCTGCAGAAGCCGCACATGTGTCTTGATTGAGTCGTTACTGTCACAGTTTTTCATAAGTTCTCGTTCAGAGCTGCCGTAGAGCAGTCCTTTGTCAAACCTGGAGTCCACTGCTTTTAGTCTTAAAAGACAAACCAGGACAGGTTTGATCTTTTATAGTTTCTCTGGTCAGACACACAGCAGAGGAATCGAGCTGAACAGAGACGCTCAAGACGTCTGTTTGATTATTCTGAGGTACGTCTGGCTTCTACCTGCAGGAGGCGCCACCTTCTCAGGTTTAGACTCGGGCTTCTTCTTCTCTTCAGACGGACGCACTTTAAGACGAAGAAGAGGAAAGATCACACACAGAACAAACACAGACCAATCACAACGAGCCCTTACAGACTCTGTCCAATCAGAGACCAGCTCTACCTGCAGGGGGTGGGGCTACTGCCTCAGGAGTGCGTTTGGGGGCGGGCTTTGGTGCTTCTACGGGCGACACTTTGGGACAAAACGAGCAAAAGTCACACACAAAACAGGACAAAACACACCAGACATAAACGGACCAATCAGAGCGAGCCGTGAGAGACTCTGGCCAATCAGAGCGAGCCGTGAGAGACTCTGGCCAATCAGGTTAGTCCCTCTAGACAAACATGTTTAAAAGAGCAGGGCAAAGGGATGAACACTTTGGAGGTTTAAAAGAGAACATTTTGACGACATCATTGACAAAACTGTCATGTGATTGTTCTAAGTTCTGCTTCCACTTCTCAAAGCCTTGTCGGTCATTATTAGTGTTTTTAGTCGTGTCTCATCCCTGATTGGCTGCGATCTCTGTCTGATTCTCTTCAGAACTGAGAGTGAACCTGACGCAGTGTGCGCTGAAGGCTGGACACTAAACACAGAGAACTGAAAGCACCCATGATTGACTCATCGATGGGTCCATTAACGATCATTCTTTCAGTTCATTCATTAGTTATTTAAATTGTGAAAAGTGTGAATGAGATTGACTTGACTTGACCTTCTGAAGAAAAGCATTTACAGTTTACTTTTCTTGAGTAATATTTATGTAATTCCAGCTTTAGCACATGCTCTGGAGTCACAGGAGTCACATTTGTCCTGTTTGTTGGATTTGTTTCAGTATTGATTCTTGATCCAGTGAACATTTAGTTTCAGCACTAGTTTTAGAATCGATTAGCGTCTCATTTTTTCTGAATTATATCACAATATATATATCCAAGTTTCATATTGCCCTGAAAGAAAATGGTGACGGATCGTGGCTCCTCGGCCCAGATCGATTAAACACAGAGTTTATCTGATGTAAAGCGTCCTGTCGGGGCTCTACCTGCAGGAGGCGCCACCTTCTCAGGTTTAGACTCGGGCTTCTTCTTCTCTTCAGACGGACGCACTTTAAGACGAAGAAGAGGAAAGATCACACACAGAACAAACACAGACCAATCACAGCGAGCCCTTACAGACTCTGTCCAATCAGAGACCAGCTCTACCTGCAGGGGGCGGGGCTACGGCCTCAGGAGTGCGTTTGGGGGCGGGCTTTGGTGCTTCTACGGGCGACACTTTGGGACAAAACGAGCAAAAGTCACACACAGAACAGGACAAAACACACCAGACATAAACGGACCAATCAGAGCGAGCCGTGAGAGACTCTGGCCAATCAGAGCGAGCTGTACCTGCAGGGGGCGGGGCAGGAGGCAGGACTACGATGTCAGGTTTAGAGTCGAGCTTCGGCGTTTCCACATGAACGACTTTATAAGAAGAACAAGAAGAAAAACACTCAAACGAACCAATCACAGCAAAGAACAACAACATGGACCAATCAGAGCGAGCCGTGAGAGACTCTGGCCAATCAGAGCGAGCCGTGAGAGACTCTGGCCAATCAGAGCGAGCCGTGAGAGACTCTGGCCAATCAGAGCGAGCCGTGAGAGACTCTGGCCAATCAGAGCGAGCCGTGAGAGACTCTGGCCAATCAGAGCGAGCCGTGAGAGACTCTGGCCAATCAGAGCGAGCCGTGAGAGACTCTGGCCAATCAGAGAGAGCCGTGAGAGACTCTGGCCAATCAGAGCGAGCCGTGAGAGACTCTGGCCAATCACACAAGAGTGACACAGAAACATTATCAAGACAATAAGAGAGTTAGTTTTAGTAAAGTTTAATTAAGTTCTGGTTTAGTCCATGTTTTAGTCCTGGTTTAGTCCTGGTTTAGTCCTGGTTTAGTCCTGATTCAGTCCATGTTTTAGTTCTGGTTTAGTCCATCTTTTAGTCCTGGTTTAGTCCATGTTTTAGTCCTGGTTTAGTCCATGTTTTAGTCCTGGTTCAGTCCATGTTTTAGTCCTGGTTTAGTCCATGTTTTAGTCCATGTTTTAGTCCTGGTTTAGTCCTGGTTCAGTCCATGTTCAGTCCTGTTTTAGTCCTGGTTTAGTCCTGGTTCAATCCTGGTTCAGTCCATGTTTTAGTCCATCTTTTAGTCCTAGTTTAGTCCATGTTTTAGTCCTGGTTTAGTCCATGTTTTAGTCCTGGTTCAGTCCATGTTTTAGTTCATGTTTTAGTCCTGGTTTAGTCCTGGTTCAGTCCATGTTTTAGTCCTGGTTCAATCCTGGTTCAGTCCATGTTTTAGTCCTGGTTTAGTCCTGGTTCAATCCTGGTTCAGTCCATGTTTTAGTCCTGGTTTAGTCCATGTTCAGTCCTGTTTTGGTCCTGTGTTAGTTTCTGGTTTGTGTTAGCTGAAGTTTTAGTGACATTTAAAGAGGTGTAATTCCTTGCTCTACCTGCAGGAGGTGCCACTTTTTCTGGGGCTGGTTTATAAACAGGCTTCTTTTCTTCTGCAGCAGGAACTTAAGAATAAATCAAACAACAAAATCAGACAAAAACTACAGAAAACTACAAACAGGAAACACATCGACAACGTTCAAAACGAGTCAAAACAGAAAAGACCAAACCAAAAACTACAAATCAGGACAAAGGACTACAAAGAACATTTACCTTGCTGAACTGCAGGGGGCGCTGCAGCAGCTTTGGGTGAAGGAGCTCGTTTTGGTTCAGGACGAGACACTTGAGAGTGAAAGAGTGAAAAACGTAAACAAAACCAGACAAAAAGCACAAACTGAGACAAACACCGAGTACAGAAGACGCGGCTGGTGCAGTTTACCTTCCTGAACTGCAGGGGGCGCCGCGGGTTTAGCTGGAGACGCTCGTTTGGGTTCAGGCGCTTTAAGAACACAAGAGTGAATACAAGACGGCGAGAAAAATAGGAAAGATTTACCGAAATACCAAACCAAACGTGACAAACAAACTGAGTCTACCTGGACTTCGAGGTTCAGGCGTGTCCTCGAGTCGGACTCTTTCCTCGGAGCGGACTCTTTCCTCGGAGCGGACTTTAAGGAAATGAGAAAGATAAATGAGAGCGTGTTTAAGGATGGAACGAGGATGGAACAATGGAGATGGAAATGATCGATGGAGCGATGGAGCGATGGAGCGAACGCCAGATGAAGAATGAAGAGGTTAGAGACGATCGGACAAACAAACATGGAGGACACACACATGGAGGACACAAACATGGAGGACACACACATGGAGGACACACACATGGAGGACACACACATGGAGGACACACACATGGAGGACACACACATGGAGGACACACACATGGAGGACACACACATGGAGGACACACACATGGAGGACACACACATGGAGGACACACACATGGAGGACACACACATGGAGGACACACACATGGAGGACACACACATGGAGGACACAAACATGGAGGACACACACATGGAGGACACACACATGGAGGACACACACATGGAGGACACACACATGGAGGACACACACATGGAGGACACAAACATGGAGGACACACACATGGAGGACACAAACATGGAGGACACACACATGGAGGACACACACATGGAGGACACACACATGGAGGACACACACATGGAGGACACACACATGGAGGACACAAACATGGAGGACACACACATGGAGGACACAAACATGGAGGACACACACATGGAGGACACACACATGGAGGACACACACATGGAGGACACAAACATGGAGGACACACACATGGAGGACACAAACATGGAGGACACACACATGGAGGACACACACATGGAGGACACAGGAGGAAACATAATCTACTTTGGCCAAACCAGAGATTCTGTTGGAGTTTTTGAGGAGAAGACAAGCTGCTGCTTTTCTCTCGTCACTGAACTCAGCAATAAACAAAGAACTAATATTTGAAATGTTCTTTCAGACAGCGTTTGTTTGTTTGTTTTGCCTGACAGTTTGCTCCTCATGATCTTCATCAGAGTCACTCCGTGTTGCTGTGACGTGTCTTGGTGACTGATCTTTAATGGTTTTGGCGCGGTTTTCCTTCCGGCAAAGGCAGGACAACAGCTCCATCTGCAGTCCGACTCCTTTAGGATGGTGTCCCGGGTGTGTGACAGTAAAACGGCCCCCTTGTCCCGGTTCATGGTCCTCTGGGCACGTTTACGTATTTCAATTGCCTCCCTTATCCAGCGCCGATGTTTGTGGCCCCACGTCCCATTGATGGTTGCCTTTTACTCTCACAAACCTGCAGATGGCGCTGTTGTCCCACCTTTACCAGAAGGAAAACCGCACCAAAACCTTTAAAGATCAACTGACGAGACACAAGACACTGACGAAACTGTCAGGCAAAACAAACGCTGTCTGAAATAAGAACATTTAAAATATTAAATGATCAGAAGAACAAAGGAACCTCGTTGGACAAAACAATGAACTGATAGCAACTTTCGTAATAAAAATAGTAGTTGCAGTTTGTCCGAGCTGGAGTTCATGAACACAAACATTAACCATAAATCAAACTCTTTTGTTCAGACAAATGTAATGAAAACAGAAGCGCTGGTTTGACTCTGAGAAAAAGATGAGATGAAGGTATTATGTCTGAGCAGAAGAGGAGATGAACGATGGATTTAAAAAAGATTGAATGGGTTCTGATTCAAAGAGTACCTTCTTCTTCTACAACAGTCTGTGTTTCATAAAGAGCGGCAGGTGTTTGTTCCTCTGAGAGAGCGCCGCCAGTGGACAGAGCCTGTAACTGCAGCCGGTGTTCTCTGATCTCAGATGTTTCTTCAGAACGTTTGTACTTTTTATGCGCTTCTTTTACTTTTTCCAGATCAGTTTTTAACTGTTTTTTCAGTACATTTTCTTCATCTTTTTGAGTTTGAACCATTTGTCTTTGAACTTGTTCTTTTGGAAGTTCGTCCGACCCAGAAACAGGTTTAGTCCACTCAGAGACAGAAGATTTAGGGGATATTTCATCTCTAACTTCCATCCTGTGGCTCGTTTTGGTTT
Organism: Rhinogobius similis; assembly: GCA_019453435.1. NCBI lineage: Eukaryota > Metazoa > Chordata > Actinopteri > Gobiiformes > Gobiidae > Rhinogobius > Rhinogobius similis. Next base: position 558,349 of record CM033633.1, read on the forward strand.
TCTGTGAAACTATTTCTTCATCTCGTCTTTCAGAGACAGTTTGTGGTAAGTCTTTCTGATCTGTTTTCAGTTCAGTTTTGTCTAAAATCTTAACTTCAATGACAGATTTAGGAGAAACATCTGTAACGTCTGTCCTCTCAGCTGTTTGGATTTCTTCTAAAATCTTTCTTTCTTCAGAGAAAAGTTCAGTTTGTTCCAGTTTCTTTTTGGTAACATCATCAACAGAAGGTTTCAGAGACTCTGTCTTCTCATGTTTTTTCATTTTTGGTGAAACTTTTCCTTCTTCAACAGTTTTAGTTTTACTTTCGGTTGCTTCAAGAGATGTGAAAGAATCTTCTCTTTTCTCGGTTTCTTCTTTGGATAAATCTAATTTTCGCCTTTCCACAGTTAAGATTTCAGTTTGCGATGGATCCTTTTTGCTTGACACTTGAACCTTTTGTGAGTTTTCAATCTTCATTTGCACTTTTTGGTCTAAATCTGACACTAAACCTTGTCTTTCTTCAGTCAATGTCAATCGTCCAACTTGAGTTTTGGATAAATCTTTTGTCACATCCAGAATTTCTTGAGTTGTCTCCATTTTCTTTTGGAAGGTTTTTGGTCTCTCTGCTCTTGGTTCTTCTTTGAGATCTGATTTCACACCGACTTCTTCTTGGTCTTTTTGCTTTTTATCTGAAACCTTCTGAGTCAAAATAACTTGTAGGTCTTTGGTTTCTGCTTCTTTTGGTTTGGAAACTTCTAACTCAGATGTTTTGAGTTTGTCCACGTCCAAATCTTTCTTTTCTTCTGTTTTTGGTGCAGCTTCAGTCTCTTGTTTCGTCCGTGTCTTCAGCATCTCTTCATTTTCACACATTTGTTCATTTTGGTAAATATCTTCATCATTCACTTCAGAAACTCTGGCGTCCTCGGCTTCTTCAGGATCCTTTCGGCTTTCGTCTTTGGTCGTTGGCTTCAGTTTTTCAGTGCGTTTTATTTCTAATTCTTCAGCTTTGGTCGTCTCTAGCTTTTCTGTCTTTTGATAAATCGCTGACCGTTTTGACTCTTGAGTTTCTTCTTTCTTTTTCAGATCGGTGTCTTCTTTGTATTTCGCTGGTTCTTCTTTACAAACTTTAGACAGTTTTTTAGATATTTCTATCTTCTTTTGTGTTTTTAATTCTGTTTCAGGACAAATGATTTCTTCAAAGTCTTTAACTTCTTGTGAAACTTGTTTTGGAGTTTTATCTTCCTCTTCAAACTCTTCTAATGTCAGCTGTTCTTTTTCCATCTTTTCATCATCTTCAAAAGTCTGGAATTGTTCTGGATCAGTTTCTGGGTCGGTTTTGCCTTTATTTCTTCTAAAACGTTTCACTTTATCTTCATTCTTTGATGTCATTCTTTCTTCGAGTTCAGAAAGTGCCTTTTCCTCAGAAACTAAAACAATCTGTGCTATTTTCGTTGCTTCTTCTGAAACATCCGTCTTCTTTATCGTTAAATCTTCAGATAAGACGGCCATTTTGTCTTCTGGCCTCAGCACGTCCTCCGTTTTAGATTTCTCAGGTTTTTCTTTCCTGATTTGTTTTTCTGAAGGTGATTTTAAAGAAAGATCGAACCCAAGACAAAAAAGACAAAATTAAGAATGTAAGAAAGACAATATTTGTGAATCTAACTCAAAGGATTCACAGCAAAAATAAGAGAAATATTCTGTTTAAACAAAATACAAAGACAGACAGACACTGAACAGAGATGGACACACAGACTCTAGTTTGAAAGAACGATGATGGATTAGTGACAAGATGACCGTCGATGTCAGACTTTTACCTTCAGCCGTTTGAGCTTTAGGAAGTTTCTGTTCTTCTGTTTTCAGCTTCTCCAAATCCACTTTCACAGTTTTAACCTCGTCTGCTTTTATCTCCAGAACTTTCTCAACAGATTCTTTTGCTCTCGGCCGTTTTTCCGCCACAGTTTGTGCAGTTTCTTCCATTTTCTTCGGCTTTTCTGGCTCTAGTTTTGGCGTTTCTGGAGCTTTCTTTGGTTCTAACTTCACTGACACAACTTTAATCGTTTCTTCTGCCTCAACAAAAGATTCTTGTGTCATTTTTACCTCTTTAACATCTGAAATAACCTGCTGCTTTTTCTGTATTTTCTGTTCTGGTCTCATCTCTGACTCTTTAACCTGAAGTTGCGTTGTTTGTTCTATTTTCTTTGGCTTTTCCGGCTCTAGTTTTGGCGTTTCTGCTGCTTTCTTTGGTTCTGTCTTCACTGACACAACTGTTTCTTCAGCTTCAATGTAAGATTCCCTTGTCATTTTCACTTCTCTAACTTCTGAAATGGCCTGTTTCTTCTGCACTTTGGTCCTGGTCTCTAAATCTTGAACCTGAATTTGTGCTGTTTCTTCAAGTTTTGTACGTTTTTCTGGCATTGTTTTTGTTATTTCCAGAGCCTTCTTTACCTCTACTTTCTCCACTCGTTGTTCAGCCTCAAAATAAGACTCTTGTGTCATTTTTACTTCTGATACAACCTGCTCTTTTTTCTGTATTTTCTGTTCTGGACTTGTCTCTAAATGTTTAACCTGAATTTGTGTTGTTTGTTCAGTTTTCTTTGGCTTTTCTGGCACTGGTTTTGGCTTTTCCGTTGCCTTCTTTGCCTCCACCTTTAGAGCTTCAGTTCTTTTGACTTCTCTAACCTCAGACACAACCTCCTCTTTCTGAGTGAGCTTAACCTGAGCAGACATTTCCACAGCTCTGGCTTCAGTGACACGTTCCACTCGTTCCACTACTGATTCTGGACTCTTCTTTGGTTCGTCGTGGATTATTTTCGGCGTCTCTGTGATAAACTCCTCAAACCTCTCCGCTTTTCTAACTCCTAAAGTCTTCTTCTCGTCCTCAAAGATCATTTCTTGAACTTGAATCCTCTTTTTCGGTTCCACGACTTCGATCGTCCGCGACACTTTTTCTTCCATGAACACTTTGTGAGATTCTTCCGCTTTGGGAAAGTCAACGCTTGTTTCTTGAATCTTCTGAATTTGTTTTGGAAAATCGTCTCCGGAAGATTCTGAAGCAACTTAAGAAGAATAAGATTTACTCACAAGATTTAAAGGAAAGTCATTTGCACTCTGACGAATGCAGAGAAGAGAAGAGACTTTAACAAAGACAGAAACAGACTCAGGACAGGAAAAGGTTTGAGAGAGACAAAGAGCAGTACCTTTGGAGGGAACAGCCGCCGATTCATCCGGAAAAACTTCACGAAGACGCTCCTCTGGTTGGACTTTGAGAGAAGAGCAAGAGTTACACAAAAACATGGGAAACAGAACAGAAAACAACAGATTTAAGATAAAGATTGTCAGTTTAATGAAAGATGGAAAAGAAGAGGTTTGTTCACAGACTCAAAGCTGGTTCTGCAGAGTCCACATTAATCAATAAATGTATTAATAAAACAAACAAAAAACTTCAATGCTTTGTTTTATTTTTGTGAATGATTTGAATTTGAACATTTTTCTGGAACTTCAGAACAAACTTAGAGTCTGAATCACAAAAGAGAATTTCACATAAAAACACTTGAACATCTGACTGCGATCTGATTGGTTACCTGTGATGGTGGGCGGGGCTTGGATGGTGACATCACCAGACCACTCCTTCTCTCGGTCGAACGCTTTTCATAAGAATTAAAGGAATACAAGAGATTTTCACAAACGACGGTCGACAGAAACGACAAAAGCACAGAAATAAAACCAAACCAGAAGAGTTTGACATTAAAAACATTTAAAGAGACAGAGACACGTTTATCTACTCAGAAACAATGGCTTTGCACCTTATTTTGTGACTCAAGCTGAGACTTAAAGGCGGTGCACATTTAGACATGAGAAGAACAACTTAAAGATTTGATTAAATTTGAAACATCTATGAGTTTGATATAAGCAAAGAAATCATCCAAATGTAAAAAGAACAAGAGTTTCATCTAAACCTTGTTGGAATCGTTTTTCAATATATATTTTGTAATAAAACATAAAAACCAAGCAGCAAACAAAAAAATAATGAACACAAAGCAAAGAGAAAAAAGACGCTGCACTTGCAGAAGCAGAAGACGAGTCCAGTCACATAAAAATACAGATTTTTATGGAAGGACAGACATCACACTTCTTACTTAAGTTTGATGATGTTTGAATCCTTTAAGAGAATCTCCACAAAGGGAGTTTAGACATTTAGACATTTAAAGAGACACAGAACGAACGGCTTTGCACCTTAGTTTGAAGATAAATGACTCAATTGGAGACTTCTATGATTTGAAACATGCAGGACAATCATCAAAAATGTTTCACCAAAAACTTTTGATATTGTCCTTTTCTTAACGATAAAAATAACTAAACAAGCATAAAGAGGAGGACATGAAGCAAAGAGCAAAGAGAAGCTGCACTTGCAGAAGCAGAGAGGCCCTGTCACATAAAATATATAAAAAATATATATTTTTATGGAAGGACAGAGATCAAATTAAGTTTGAAAAACACTTGAAAATCTAAGAAATGAGCAGCAGAAGAAGCCACTAGCTCCACACAAGAACGAAAAGAACACATGAAGCAGAAGAGGTTTAAACAGAGACAAAGACAGGAGCAGACAGGTGAAGCTCTGCTCAGACAGGTGCAGACAGGTGAAGCTCTGCGCTGACAGGTGCAGCCTCAGTACCTGGAGCTCGGGCGGTCTCCACGTCTCTCCTGTCTGCTGTTTCGTCCACTCGCTTCCTGCCGTCTGTGTGAGGAAACACTGGTCAGACTCAGGCCTTATACGGGCGTGAGGGGCGGGGCTAACCATGGGAGGGGCCAAAGGGGGAGGGGGCATGTGAGTTTACCTGAGACAGACTGCAGAGAGACTGACTCCGCCTCCGAACGCGAGAACACTGAACACAAAGTTTAACAGATTTGAAATAAACGAGAAAAGTTCAGTTCAAGTCCAAGATTCACCCGAGATTTACCCCAGATTCACCCCAGATTTACCCCAGATTCACCCCAGATTTACCCCAGATTCACCCCAGATTCACCCGAGATTTACCCCAGATTCACCCCCAGATTCACCCCAGATTTACCCCCAGATTCAACCCAGATTCAACCCAGATTCACCCTAGATTTACCCCAGATTTACCCCAGATTCACCCCAGATTTACCCCAGATTCACCCCCAGAGTCACCCGAGATTTACCCCAGATTCACCCCAGATTTACCCCAGATTCACCTGAGATTTACCCCAGATTCACCCCAGATTCACCCCCAGATTCACCCCAGATTTACCCCCAGAGTCACCCGAGATTTACCCCAGATTCACCCCAGATTTACCCCAGATTCACCCCAGATTCACCCCAGATTCACCCCAGATTCACCCCAGATTCACCCCAGATTCACCCCAGATTTACCCCAGATTCACCCCAGATTCACCCGAGATTTACCCCAGATTCACCCCCAGATTCACCCCAGATTTACCCCCAGATTCACCCCAGATTTACCCCAGATTCACCCTAGATTTACCCCAGATTTACCCCAGATTCACCCCCAGAGTCACCCGAGATTTACCCCAGATTCACCCCAGATTCACCTGAGATTTACCCCAGATTCACCCCAGATTCACCCCCAGATTTACCCCCAGAGTCACCCGAGATTTACCCCAGATTCACCCCAGATTTACCCCAGATTCACCCCAGATTCACCCCAGATTTACCCCAGATTCACCCCAGATTTACCCCAGATTCACCCCAGATTTACCCCCAGATTCACCCCAGATTCACCCGAGATTCACCCCAGATTCACCCCAGATTTACCCCCAGATTTACCCCAGATTTACCCCCAGATTCACCCGAGATTCACCCCAGATTCACCCCAGATTCACCCCCAGATTTACCCCAGATTCTCCCCAGATTCACCCCAGATTCACCCCAGATTTACCCCCAGATTCACCCCCAGATTCACACCAGATTCACACCAGATTCACACCAGACTCACACCAGATTCACCCCAGATTCACCCCCAGATTCACCCCAGATTCACCCCAGATTCACCCCCAGATTCACCCCCAGATTCACCCCCAGATTCACACCAGATTCACCCAAGATTCACCCCAGATTCACCTAAATAAATCTGAGGATCAGAACCAGGTGAATCCAGGACTTGGACCGGTCTAAGGAGGGTTTTCACAGTCCAGAGTTAGACCAAGGACGAGGGACAGGTTTAAGAAGGACTTCATCAGGACGGAGGCACGAGGGGCAAACGGGTTAAACAGGGTTTAATGTCGTTATCGAGGAGGGGATTTTAAGAAGGTGAACGAGAGAAAACAGGTAATGGTTAAGTTTGATTAAAAACTCACTCGTATCAGGGTTAAACACTGAAAGTGAGCGATACCTGCGCGGTGAGTCTGCTCCTCCAGAGAATAAAACTCACTCCATTCTTCAACCAAAACACAGTCCATTTAGACCCAGACTTAACGAGTTTAATTTGAAAATGTTTCATTTCACTTTGCTCTACCTTTGGTTTGATGGACACTCGCGGTTCTACGAGTTTCCTCCGTTACCTCTCGTCTGCGCTCAAAATGACCAAACTCTGACCAAAAACAAAACCGAGATTTTAAGACTAGAATTTAAGATTAAAGACGTTTGGTTTCGAAAGATTCAGGGACAAAAGAGCTAAAGACACAAGTGTAAAAACAGAACAAGTTTCGGACAAATACGACAAAATCAGAAGTTGGAAGAAGATGAACATTTTCTGAAAAGACTGAAACAAACATAAATATCAGACATTTAATTCAAGATGAGCCACAAACAAACAAGAAGAGGAAGAACGTGTAAAGTGTAAGTGACTTTAGAGGGAAAGAAGGACAAACACTGAGGAGTGAAGAATTAAGAGACAAGTAAGGAGGCGAGTGAAGGAAAGGAAGCAAAAGAAGCCTTCAAGAAACATTTACAAACACTTAGTGATCAGAACTTTTATAATCAACCAGATAAGAGCTGCTTTCAAGCAACGGAAAGACTTGCAAGCCACAACAAAGTGACAGAGACACTGGTCCTACATGAGAAGTGTCTCCTACACGACAGAGGTGTGTTTTATGTGTGAGAGTCTTTAAGGTCGAGGAAGACAGAGGTGTGAGAGGCTTAAAGAGTCATAAAGATCGAGGACAGAGGTGTGAGAGTCTTAAAGGTCGAGGACAGAGGTGTGAGAGTCTTAAAGAGTCATAAAGATCGAAGACAGAGGTGTGAGAGTCTTAAAGATCGAGGACAGAGGTGTGAGAGTCTTAAAGAGTCATAAAGATCGAAGACAGAGGTGCGAGAGTCTTAAAGATCGAGGACAGAGGTGTGAGAGTCTTAAAGATCGAGGACAGAGGTGTGAGAGTCTTAAAGATCGAGGACAGAGGTGTGAGAGTAGATCAGAAGACAGAGGTGCGAGAGTCTTAAAGATCGAGGACAGAGGTGTGAGAGTCTTAAAGAGTCATAAAGATCGAAGACAGAGGTGCGAGAGTCTTAAAGATCGAGGACAGAGGTGTGAGAGTCTTAAAGAGTCATAAAGATCGAAGACAGAGGTGCGAGAGTCTTAAAGATCGAGGACAGAGGTGTGAGTCTTAAAGATCGAAGACAGAGGTGTGAGAGTCTTAAAGAGTCTTAAAGATCGAGGACAGAGGTGTGAGAGTCTTAAAGATCGAGGACAGAGGTGTGAGAGTCTTAAAGGTCGAGGACAGAGGTGTGAGAGTCTTAAAGATCGAGGACAGAGGTGTGAGAGTCTTAAAGAGTCATAAAGATCGAAGACAGAGGTGTGAGAGTCTTAAAGATCGAGGACAGAGGTGTGAGAGTCTTAAAGGTCGAGGACAGAGGTGTGAGAGTCATAACTATCGAGGACAGAGGTGTGAGAGTCTTAAAGGTCGAGGACAGAGGTGTGAGAGTCTTAAAGGTCGAGGACAGAGGTGTGAGAGTCTTAAAGGTCGAGGACAGAGGTGTGAGAGTCTTAAAGATCGAGGACAGAGGTGTGAGAGTCTTAAAGAGTCATAAAGATCGAAGACAGAGGTGCGAGAGTCTTAAAGATCGAGGACAGAGGTGTGAGAGTCTTAAAGAGTCATAAAGATCGAAGACAGAGGTGTGAGAGTCTTAAAGATCGAGGACAGAGGTGTGAGAGTCTTAAAGGTCGAGGACAGAGGTGTGAGAGTCTTAAAGGTCGAGGACAGAGGTGTGAGAGTCTTAAAGGTCGAGGACAGAGGTGTGAGAGTCTTAAAGGTCGAGGACAGAGGTGTGAGAGTCTTAACTATCGAGGACAGAGGTGTGAGAGTCTTAACTATCGAGGACAGAGGTGTGAGAGTCTTAAAGGTCGAGGACAGAGGTGTGAGAGTCTTAAAGGTCGAGGACAGAGGTGTGAGAGTCTTAAAGGTCAAGGACAGAGGTGTGAGAGTCATAACGATCAAGGACAGAGGTGTGAGAGTCTTAAAGGTCGAGGACAGAGGTGTGAGAGTCTTAAAGGTCGTGGACAGAGGTGTGAGAGTCTTAAAGGTCGTGGACAGAGGTGTGAGAGTCTTAACTATCGAGGAGAGAGGTGTGAGAGTCTTAAAAGTCGAGGAGAGAGGTGTGAGAGTCTTAAAGGTCGAGGACAGAGGTGTGAGAGTCTTAAATATCAGGTGTGGGGAGCAGATGGACAGTGTGTGGAACCAGAACAGTGTCTTTAAGGAAGAAGAGGAGGACAGGAGAGTTTCACAGTTGAAGGAGATGGAGAAGTGTTGTGGCTAGAGGCAAACAGAGCAGAATGTAGAAGAGGAGAAATGGAACACACAGACTGAAGCACAGGGACATGGTTGAGGTCAGGAGAAATGTGACAACAGTTTTATCTCTGGCGCGAGCAGAGCATTGGACATGAGTGTTGAGAGAGTGTGCTGTACATGTAGAAGAGGACATTTGAGGACAAACAGCACAGATAAACCGCTCCTACCTCCAACCGTCAGCTCAGCGTTGGAGATGTGAGGTCCACACACCACGCGGTAGTTTCCCTGGTCGTTGGCGTCACACTTGAGCACTTTGAGCCAGTGTTTGTCTCCCTTGGAGCCCATGTCGTACTTGTCTCCGCGCTCCAGCTTCTGCGTTCCTTTGTACCACGTGAGCGAGATCTCGGGGTAGTTTATACTGATCTGACACTCGAATGTGGCAGACGCTCCGAGTCCTACGGCCTGGTCAGCGATGTCCTCCGCCACGTTCACCGGCTGGAGAAAAGAGACAAGATGTAACACTTCAACCTGATAAACCTAAGAAGGAAACGTTCTAAATGTCCTCTGCCACATTCAGTGACCGAAGAAAATGATGACATCATAAATAACAAATGATCTAAAGCGAAGGACTAAAAGAGCCTAAGCTCAGGTCCAGTTTAACCCTCTGGTTACAGGGCGTTAACCCCTGACCTCTGGTTACAGGGCGTTAACCCCTGACCCTCTGGTTACAGGGCGTTAACCCCTGACCCTCTGGTTACAGGGCGTTAACCCCTGACCCTCTGGTGACAGGGCGTTAACCCCTGACCCGCTGGTTACAGGGCGTTAACCTGTTCTTACCTCAGTTCCAGCTCTTGACTCCATCTGCTGCATGAAACGTGCCATTACATCCTCCTCCACTGCTCCACCGTGCTCCACCTCCTGCAGACAGACGACCAATCAGAGCTCAGGAGACAAGAGACAGCCAATCAGAGCTCAGGAGACAAGAGACAGCCAATCAGAGCTCAGAGCGTACCGGTGATGTTTTGGTGATATCGTCTTTACTCACTGCTTTCCCGCCGGCCTGGGTCTTCTCTCTTGTTTTGGTAATATTTTGTTGATATTTTGGTAATATTTTGGTGATGTTTTGGTGATGTTTTGGTGATGTTTTGTTGATATTTTGTTGATATTTTGTGGATATATTTAGGTGATGTTTTGGTGATATTTTGGTGATGTTTTGGTGATATTTTGGTGATATTTTGTTGATATTTTGGTGATGTTTTGGTGATGTTTTGGTGATGTTTTGGTGATGTTTTGGTGATATCTTTACTCACTGGTTTCCCGCTGGCCTGGGCCTTCTCGCGCTTCAGGAACTCGATGGCCTGCAGAATGGCGCGGTAGTCGTAGATCTCGTGTTCGCGCAGAATCCTCTCGTAGTCTTTGGGGTCGTGACCTCGCAGCAGCTCCACGATGTCGATGTCCTCACGCTTCGGACTCTTCTGCTTCGACGGAGTCCTGAAAAATATACATCGAGTTTAACCGCCGCCCCTTTGCCAAACACCACCAAAACAGCTCCACGGGCAGCGCTTTTGAGCTTCAGTTGAAGTGAAGAGTGTTAGCCGGTGTTAGCTGGTGTTAGCCGGTGTCAGCTTGTGTTAGCTAGTGTTAGCTGGTGTCAGCTAGTGTTAGCCGGTGTTTGCCAGTGTCAGCTAGTGTTAGCCGGTGTCAGCTGGTGTTAACTGGTGTTAGCCGGTGTCAGCTAGTGTTAGCCGGTGTTAGCCGGTGTCAGCTGGTGTTAACTGGTGTTAGCCGGTGTTAGCCGGTGTCAGCTAGTGTTAGCCGGTGTTAGCTGGTGTCAGCTAGTGTTAGCCGGTGTTAGTCGGTGTCAGCTAGTGTTAGCCGGTGTTAGCTGGTGTTAGCCGGTGTTTGCCAGTGTCAGCTGGTGTTAGCCGGTGTTTGCCAGTGTCAGCTAGTGTTAGCCGGTGTTAGCTGGTGTCAGCTAGTGTTAGCTGGTGTTAGCCGGTGTTTGCCAGTGTCAGCTGGTGTTAGCCGGTGTCAGCCGGTGTTTGCCAGTGTCAGCTGGTGTTAGCCGGTGTCAGCTGGTGTTAGCCGGTGTTTGCCAGTGTCAGCTGGTGTTTGCCAGTGTCAGCTGGTGTTAACCGGTGTCAGCTGGTGTTAGCCAGTGTTAGCAGGTGTTTTTGGGTGTTTTTGGGTGTTTTTGGGTGATTTTGGGTGATTTTGGGTGTTTTTGGGTGTTTTTGGGTGTTTTGGGGTGTTTTGGGGTGTTTTTTGGTGTTTTTGGGTGTTTTTGGGTGATTTTGGGTGTTTTTGGGTGTTTTTGGGTGTTTTGGGTGTTTTTGGGGTGTTTTTGGTCCGTACTTCTTGAGCGAGGCCCTGAAGTCTCCGGCGCCGCTCGTCTCCTCCTTCTTGCTCACGCTCAGGTCGGCGCTGGTCTCGATCTCGCCGTGTTTGTTGGTGGCGACGCAGCGATACTGTCCGGCGTCGGAGCGCGTGACCTCGCGGATCTCCAGCCGAGCGTCGGCTCCTTTCTGCTCCACCGACACTCGCCCGCCGTGAGTCACCTGACGCCACTTCCCCTTCATCCACTTCACGCTCGGGATCGGGTCGCCGCCCAGTTTGGCAATGAACGTCGCTGTGCCCTCTGCGGGAAACAGAGAGAGGAAACAGAGAGAGGAAACAGAGACAAGGAAACAGAGACAAGGAAACAGAGAGAGGAAACAGAGAGAGGAAACAGAGACAAGGAAACAGAGACAAGGAAACAGAGAGAGGAAACAGAGAGAGGAAACAAAGACACGGAAACAGAGAGACAAGGAAACAGAGAGACAAGGAAACAGAGAGAGGAAACAGAGACAAGGAAACAGAGACAAGGAAACAGAGACAAGGAAACAGAGAGGAAAGGAAACAGAGACAAGGAAACAGAGACAAGGAAACAGAGACAAGGAAACAGAGAGAGGAAACAGAGACAAGGAAACAGAGACAAGGAAACAGAGAGGAAAGGAAACAGAGACAAGGAAACAGAGACAAGGAAACAGAGACAAGGAAACAGAGAGAGGAAACAAAGACAAGGAAACAGAGACAAGGAAACAGAGAGAGGAAACAGAGAGACAAGGAAACAGAGAGAGGAAACAGAGAGAGGAAACAGAGACAAGGAAACAGAGAGAGGAAACAGAGACAAGGAAACAGAGACAAGGAAACAGAGACAAGGAAACAGAGACAAGGAAACAGAGAGAGGAAACAGAGACAAGGAAACAGAGAGACAAGGAAACAGAGAGACAAGGAAACAGAGACAAGGAAACAGAGAGACAAGGAAACAGAGAGAGGAAACAGAGACAAGGAAACAGAGACAAGGAAACAGAGACAAGGAAACAGAGAGGAAAGGAAACAGAGACAAGGAAACAGAGACAAGGAAACAGAGACAAGGAAACAGAGAGAGGAAACAGAGACAAGGAAACAGAGACAAGGAAACAGAGAGGAAAGGAAACAGAGACAAGGAAACAGAGACAAGGAAACAGAGACAAGGAAACAGAGAGAGGAAACAGAGACAAGGAAACAGAGACAAGGAAACAGAGAGAGGAAACAGAGACAAGGAAACAGAGAGAGGAAACAGAGAGAGGAAACAGAGAGAGGAAACAGAGACAAGGAAACAGAGAGAGGAAACAGAGACAAGGAAACAGAGACAAGGAAACAGAGACAAGGAAACAGAGACAAGGAAACAGAGAGAGGAAACAGAGACAAGGAAACAGAGACAAGGAAACAGAGACAAGGAAACAGAGACAAGGAAACAGAGAGAGGAAACAGAGACAAGGAAACAGAGACAAGGAAACAGAGACAAGGAAACAGAGACAAGGAAACAGAGAGAGGAAACAGAGACAAGGAAACAGAGACAAGGAAACAGAGACAAGGAAACAGAGACAAGGAAACAGAGAGAGGAAACAGAGACAAGGAAACAGAGACAAGGAAACAGAGACAAGGAAACAGAGAGACAAGGAAACAGAGAGAGGAAACAGAGACAAGGAAACAGAGAGAGGAAAGGAAACCGAGAGACAAGGAAACAGAGAGACAAGGAAACAGAGAGAGGAAACAGAGACAAGGAAACAGAGAGACAAGGAAACAGAGAGACAAGGAAACAGAGAGAGGAAACAGAGACAAGGAAACAGAGACAAGGAAACAGAGACAAGGAAACAGAGAGACAAGGAAACAGAGAGAGGAAACAGAGACAAGGAAACAGAGAGAGGAAAGGAAACCGAGAGACAAGGAAACAGAGAGACAAGGAAACAGAGAGAGGAAACAGAGACAAGGAAACAGAGACAAGGAAACAGAGACAAGGAAACAGAGACAAGGAAACAGAGAGACAAGGAAACAGAGAGAGGAAACAGAGACAAGGAAACAGAGAGAGGAAACAGAGACAAGGAAACAGAGAGGAAAGGAAACAGAGACAAGGAAACAGAGAGAGGAAACAGAGACAAGGAAACAGAGAGGAAAGGAAACAGAGACAAGGAAACAGAGAGAGGAAACAGAGACAAGGAAACAGAGAGGAAAGGAAACAGAGACAAGGAAACAGAGAGGAAAGGAAACAGAGACAAGGAAACAGAGAGACAAGGAAACAGAGAGAGGAAACAGAGACAAGGAAACAGAGAGAGGAAAGGAAACCGAGAGACAAGGAAACAGAGAGACAAGGAAACAGAGAGAGGAAACAGAGACAAGGAAACAGAGAGACAAGGAAACAGAGAGACAAGGAAACAGAGAGAGGAAACAGAGACAAGGAAACAGAGACAAGGAAACAGAGACAAGGAAACAGAGAGACAAGGAAACAGAGAGACAAGGAAACAGAGACAAGGAAACAGAGAGACAAGGAAACAGAGAGAGGAAACAGAGACAAGGAAACAGAGAGAGGAAAGGAAACCGAGAGACAAGGAAACAGAGAGACAAGGAAACAGAGAGAGGAAACAGAGACAAGGAAACAGAGACAAGGAAACAGAGACAAGGAAACAGAGACAAGGAAACAGAGACAAGGAAACAGAGAGACAAGGAAACAGAGAGGAAAGGAAACAGAGACAAGGAAACAGAGAGGAAAGGAAACAGAGACAAGGAAACAGAGACAAGGAAACAGAGAGGAAAGGAAACAGAGACAAGGAAACAGAGAGGAAAGGAAACAGAGAGACAAGGAAACAGAGAGACAAGGAAACAGAGAGACAAGGAAACAGAGAGACAAGGAAACAGAGAGACAAGGAAACAGAGAGACAAGGAAACAGAGAGAGGAAACAGAGAGACAAGGAAACAGAGACAAGGAAACAGAGAGACAAGGAAACAGAGAGACAAGGAAACAGAGAGACAAGGAAACAGAGAGAGGAAACAGAGACAAGGAAACAGAGAGACAAGGAAACAGAGAGACAAGGAAACAGAGAGAGGAAACAGAGACAAGGAAACAGAGACAAGGAAACAGAGACAAGGAAACAGAGAGACAAGGAAACAGAGAGAGGAAACAGAGACAAGGAAACAGAGAGAGGAAAGGAAACCGAGAGACAAGGAAACAGAGAGACAAGGAAACAGAGAGAGGAAACAGAGACAAGGAAACAGAGAGAGGAAACAGAGACAAGGAAACAGAGAGACAAGGAAACAGAGAGAGGAAACAGAGACAAGGAAACAGAGAGGAAAGGAAACAGAGACAAGGAAACAGAGAGGAAAGGAAACAGAGACAAGGAAACAGAGACAAGGAAACAGAGAGGAAAGGAAACAGAGACAAGGAAACAGAGAGGAAAGGAAACAGAGAGACAAGGAAACAGAGAGACAAGGAAACAGAGAGACAAGGAAACAGAGAGACAAGGAAACAGAGAGACAAGGAAACAGAGAGACAAGGAAACAGAGAGACAAGGAAACAGAGAGGAAAGGAAACAGAGACAAGGAAACAGAGAGACAAGGAAACAGAGAGACAAGGAAACAGAGAGACAAGGAAACAGAGAGACAAGGAAACAGAGAGACAAGGAAACAGAGAGACAAGGAAACAGAGAGACAAGGAAACAGAGAGAGAAAAGGAAGTTAAAAGGGTCTAAACAAGGACTAAAGAGTGACTAAAGCAGGTTTAAACAAGAAAACTAAATTAAACCAGCTCTGAATCATAAATAATCAGGGAAAAAACACACTAAACTCGGCCAAAACCCGTCTTAAGACCGACCCAAACCTGACCTAAAGCCCGGCCTAAACTCGACCCAAACCCTACCAAAACGTGGTCAAAACCCGGCCCAAACCTGGCTTAAACTCGACCCAAACCCGACCCAAACCCGGCCCAAACCCGGCCTAAACTCAACCCAAACCCTACCAAAACTTGGCCAAAACCTGGCCCAAACCCGGCTTAAACTCGACCCAAACCCGAGCCAAACCCGACCCAAACCCGGTCTTACTCTCGAAGGCGGAGATGTTGCGCGGCTCCTCGATGAAGAACAGGTTGTCGAGGCGTTTTACCGGCGCTGGAGCAGCAGAGGGCGCTGCTTCAGGGGCAGGAGCCGGGGCTTTGGTGCCAGAATCTGAGAAAAGACACAAACCAATTAAACCAGCCGTTTGTGTGTTTTATCATCATAACTTTTTACATTCTCAAGCAGCATTTCGTTTGTGACTTTGGTCAAATGTCACCTGCTGCGATTAAAACAATAAGAAATTACAGATAGAAGTTTGGAAGAGTAAACTAAAGCAGAAAAAATGAAAGGTGCGTACAAATTCAACGTCTTTTAAACTCTTAGAATCAAACGTTGCATCTGATTCAACACACGAGGAGTTTGGTTAAACCGGTTTGGATCTCTTTAGAGCCTCCCCAGCCTCATGTAGTAGTCTGGTTCTAATCCCCCCTGCAGTCCGGTTCTAATCCCCCGTAGTCCGGTTCTAATCCCCTGTAGTCCAGTTCTAATCCCACGTAGTCCAGCTCTAATCCCCCCTGCAGTCCACTTCTAATCCCCTGTAGTCCGGTTCTAATCCCCCCTGCAGTCCGGTTTTAATCCCCCCTGCAGTCCGGTTTTAATCCCCTGCAGTCCGGTTTAATCCCCCCTGCAGTCCGGTTTTAATCCCCCCTGCAGTCCGGTTTTAATCCCCTGCAGTCGGTTTTATTCCCCCTGTAGTCCGGTTTTAATCCCCCCTGCAGTCCGGTTTTAATCCCCCCTGCAGTCCGGTTTTAATCCCCCCTGCAGTCCGGTTTTAATCCCCCCTGCAGTCCGGTTTTAATCCCCCCTGCAGTCCGGTTTTAATCCTCCCTGCAGTCCACTTCTAATCCCCTGTAGTCCGGTTTTAATCCTCCCTGCAGTCCGATTCTAATTCCCCATAGTCCATTTCTAATCCCCTCTAGTCCGGTTCTAATCCCCCCTGCAGTCCACTTCTAATCCCCTGTAGTCCGGTTCTAATCCCCCCTGCAGTCCGCTTCTAATCCCCTGTAGTCCGGTTCTAATCCCCCCTGCAGTCCGGTTTTAATCCCCCCTGCAGTCCGGTTCTAATCCCCCCTGCAGTCCGGTTCTAATCCCACGTAGTCTGGGTTCTAATCCCCCAGCAGTCCGGTTCTAATCCCCCCTGCAGTCCGGTTCTAATCCCCCATAGTCCGGTTCTAATCCCCTCTAGTCCGGTTCTAATCCCCTGTAGTCCCGGTACCTCTGACGGTGACCCGGGCCTTGCAGAAGTCCGACCCGCTGGCGTTGCTGGCCTTGCACAGATAATCCCCGGCGTCGTTCTTGGTGCAGCCCGACACCTCGAGCGTCGCGGTGCCGTTGGCGAACGAGATGTTGGTGTTTCCCGAGGATTTGAGCTCACGGCGATCTTTCATCCACTGAACCGTCAGAGGAGTCGAACCCGTGACCGAACAACGCAGGGCGAGCCTCTCCCCCTCTGCCACCGACACGGGCTTCAGAGGAGACGAGAAACGAGGAGGAGCGCCAGATTCTGAGGAGGAGGAGGAGGAGCAAGGGGGAGGGGGGGAGGAGGAAGGGGAGGAGCAGGGGGAGGAGGAGGAAGAGAAGAAAAAATTCGCAGGTTTCACCGGGACTGGACCAAGTCTACCTCAGGTCCTCCTCAGGTCCACCTCAGGTTTTCCTCAGGTCTACATCAGGTCCTCCTCAGGTCTACCTCAGGTCTTTCTCAGGTCTTACTCAGGTCCACCTCAGGTCTACCTCAGGTCTTAGTCAGGTCTACCTCAGGTCCATATCAGGTCTACCTCAGGTCTACCTCAGGTCTACCTCAGGTCTACCTCAGGTCTACCTCAGGTCCTCCTCAGGTCTACCTCAGGTCTACATCAGGTCCTCCTCAGGTCCTCCTCAGGTCTACCTCAGGTCCATCTCAGGTCTACCTCAGGTCTACCTCAGGTCCTCCTCAGGTCTACCTCAGGTCTTATTCAGGTCCACCTCAGGTCTACATCAGGTCTACCTCAGGTCTACATCAGGTCTTACTCAGGTCCATCTCAGGTCTACCTCAGGTCCTCCTCAGGTCCTCCTCAGGTCTACCTCAGGTCTATTTCAGGTCTACTTCAGGTCTACCTCAGGTCTACCTCAGGTCTTACTCAGGTCTTACTCAGGTCTTACTCAGGTCCACCTCAGGTCTATTTCAGGTCTACTTCAGGTCTACCTCAGGTCTTACTCAGGTCTTACTCAGGTCCACCTCGGGTCTATTTCAGGTCTACCTCAGGTCCTCCTCAGGTCTACCTCAGGTCTTACACAGGTCCACCTCTGGTCTATTTCAGGTCCTCCTCAGGTCTACCTCAGGTCCTCCTCAGGTCCTCCTCAGGTCCTCCTCAGGTCCTCCTCAGGTCCTCCTCAGGTCTACCTCAGGTCTACCTCAGGTCTACCTCAGGTCTTACACAGGTCCACCTCAGGTCTATTTCACGTCCTCCTCAGGTCCTCCTCAGGTCCTCCTCAGGTCTACCTCAGGTCTTACACAGGTCCACCTCTGGTCTATTTCAGGTCTACCTCAGGTCCTCCTCAGGTCTACCTCAGGTCCATCTCGGGTCTACATCAGGTCTTACACAGGTCCACCTCAGGTCTATTTCAGGTCCTCCTCAGGTCTACCTCAGGTCTTACACAGGTCCACCTCAGGTCTTCCTCAGGTCCTCCTCAGGTCTACCTCAGGTCTTACACAGGTCCACCTCAGGTCTATTTCACGTCTTCCTCAGGTCCTCCTCAGGTCCTCCTCAGGTCCTCCTCAGGTCTACCTCAGGTCTTACACAGGTCCACCTCTGGTCTATTTCACGTCCTCCTCAGGTCTACCTCAGGTCCTCCTCAGGTCTACCTCAGGTCCATCTCGGGTCTACATCAGGTCTTACACAGGTCCACCTCAGGTCTATTTCAGGTCCTCCTCAGGTCTACCTCAGGTCTTACACAGGTCCTCCTCAGGTCTACCTCAGGTCCTCCTCAGGTCTACCTCAGGTCCTCCTCAGGTCTTACTCAGGTCCACCTCAGGTCTTACACAGGTCCACCTCTGGTCTATTTCACGTCTACCTCAGGTCCTCCTCAGGTCCTCCTCAGGTCTACCTCAGGTCCATCTCAGGTCTACCTCAGGTCCTCCTCAGGTCCTCCTCAGGTCTACCTCAGGTCTTATACAGCTCCACCTCTGGTCTATTTCACGTCTTCCTCAGGTCCTCCTCAGGTCTTCCTCAGGTCTTACCGGAGATGCTGAGGCTGGTCTTGCAGCTGGTCTTTCCGGCCTGGTTGTTGACGTTGCAGATGTAAACGCCCGAGTCGCTGACGGCCGTGTCCTTCACCACGAGCAGAGCCACGTTGTTCTCGAAGCTCGTCTCGTATTTGTGCGAAGCCTGGATCTCGGCGCCGTCTTTGGACCAGGACACGGTCAGAGGCTGCGACCCTGAAACACGAGCCTCGAGGCGCACCGCTCTGCCCACGCCCTCCATCACAGAGTCAGATGGACGCTTCGTGAACGTTGGAGGAACCTTACGCTCTACAGAGGAGACCGGGAGATGAGGAGAGAAGGGGTAAAAGGAAGAGATGAAGTCAGCAAAATGTGCAGAAGATCAGACCTGACGAAGGTTCAACACGAAAACACCAAACGAGACAGACACAAACACGTGAACGGAACGAGAAATCTTCAAAACCATCGCGAGAAAACCAGAACAGAGCAGAAAACATTTAACCAAACCAATGACAGAACTGAACAGAGCAGAGACGAGGAACGTGCAGCAGAGAAGAACATCAGCTAACAGGAGTTACACGTCTCCATCTTCAAACCCAATGAGAACGGAACAAAAAAAACATGTTCTTACAGATGATCATGCTTCTGACATGCTTTAACCTCCATCACCAAACATGGAGATAAACCAGCTCACGTCACCGTCTTTCACTTTAGGTACATGCTTTGGTCCAGACGCTCCAGAAGAACCTCACGTTCACCAAAACAGCAGAAAACACCTCCACAAAGTCCATAAAGGTCCTGTGATCCAGACCGTCCCAAGAAACAGGACTAAACCACATCCACATCAGAACATCAGCACATGCTCAGAGACTCGCACCGACACAAAATGGACGACATGCTCAAAATGTCGGAGACAGAAAACCAGCATCAAAGAATCCATCGGGATCCAACTCGAAAAGTAATCATTCATTTTTGTATCTTATGACTCGTCAAAAACACTAAATCGATAAAGGAAGCGTGCGTCCCTAACAGCGTCCGCTCCGATTCGCCGCCGTCTCTCGGAGGTTACCTAGCCGGACGCTGCACTGGCACGAGTCGTTTCCGTCGACGTTGGAGATTTCGCAGGAGTACGTTCCGGCCGAAGCTTCTCTGTCGCTGTTGAGGACGTCGAGCTCGCAGCGCCCCCTGGTGGTCCTCACGTTGTACTGGTACGACGCCCAGATGAGTTTGCCGTCCTTCTTCCAGGTGACGTGCACGTTCTCACTGCCGGCATACGTGCACGCCAGGGTCAGAGGTCGTCCCAGCTCGTGGGAAACGTCGTGCAGTTTGTGCAGGAAGCGCACGGGTTCTGAGGACAGCAACGTCGATGGGTTAAACACCGAACGGGAAGCTCAAAAGAACAGACACCGATGATTAAAACAGGAGGAGAAACATGAGAAACACTGAGATCATTAAAACAGGGGCATTAGCATGAGAAACAAACACTGAGATCATTAAAACAGGGGCATTAGCATGAGAAACAAACACTGAGATCATTAAAACAGGGGCATTAGCATGAGAAACAAACACTGAGATCATTAAAACAGGGGCATTAGCTTGAGAAACAAACACTGAGATCATTAAAACAGGGGCATTAGCATGAGAAACAAACACTGAGATAACCCAACGTCAAGGACTGAAAACAGAATCCTCTTTCAGAGACATTTGACCTGTAACTAAAAACAAAAAAAATTAGCTCAGGTTTAGCTCTTTTACAGATTAAAGTGCTTAGCTTTATTCTAGCTCCGTTAGCTCGTTTCCTTTAGCCGTACTTCAGACTCTCTTCAGTCCCGTTGTCGCCCGTGTTAGCTCGTATTAGCCTGTGCTAGCCCGTGTTAGTTACCCAGCGTGACGTAGGCGTGGCAGCTGTCAGACCCGTCCTTGTTGGTGATCTCACAGCTGTAGCGCCCCCTAGCGTCCTCGCGGTCGGCGTTCAGGACGTCCAGGACGCAGCTGCAGTCGGTGGTCTTCACGTTGTACTTGTACGAGGCCCAGATGGGTCGCCCGTCTTTCCTCCAGCTCACGGACACGCGCTCCGAGGCCCTGAAGGCCACGCGCAGTGACAGCGCCTCCCCCAGGCGGAACGTGGTGTTCTCCAGTTTACGCACAAAGTGGGGGGGCTCTGGGGTGAGGGGGGCACAGGAGTATTAGCAGGAGTATTAGCAGTAGTATTAGCAGTAGTAGTAGTAGTAGTAGTAGCAGTAGTAGTAGCAGTATTTGCAGTAGTATTAGTAGTAGTATTTGCAGTAGTATTTGCAGTATTAGTAGTAGTATTCACAGTAGTATTAGTAGTAGTATTTGCAGTAGTATTTACAGTAGTATTTCCAGTACTATTAGTAGTATTCGCAGTAGTATTCGCAGTAGTATTTGCAGTAGTATTTGGTAGTATTTGCAGTAGTATTTGCAGTAGTATTTGCAGTAGTATTTGCAGTAGTATTAGTAGTAGTATTTGCAGTAGTATTTGCAGTAGTATTTGCAGTAGTATTAGTAGTAGTATTTGCAGTAGTATTTGCAGTAGTATTTGCAGTAGTATTTACAGTAGTATTTACAGTACTATTAGTAGTGATTAGCGGTGGTGGTCGGCGGTACTATTGGTAGTGATCGCAGTGGTATTTGCTGTAGTATTTGCGGTGGTATGTTTGCGGTGGTATTTGCGGTGGTACTTGCTGTAGTATTTGCAGTGGTATTTGCTGTAGTAGTGTTGCAGTGGTGTTTGCAGTGGTGCTTGCTGTAGTGTTGCAGTGGTGTTTGGTGGTATTTGCGGTGGTATTAGTGGTGATTGGTAGTGGTGTTTGCAGTGGTATTGGCGGTGGTATTCGCGGTGGTGTTTGGTGGTGTTGCGGTGGTGCTTGCGGTGGTGCGCAGTGGTGTTTGCAGTGGTATTTGCGGTGGTGTTTGCGGTGGTGTTTGCGGTGGTATTTGCGGTGGTATTGGTAGTGGTGTTTGCGGTGGTGTTTGCAGTGGTATTAGCGGTGGTATTTTGCGGTGGTGTTTGCGGTAGTGTTTTGCGGTGGTGTTGCGGTGGTGCTTGCGGTGGTATTAGTAGGTATTTGCGGTGGTATTTTGCGGTGGTATTTGCGGTGGTATTTGCAGTGGTATTGGCGGTGCTTGCTGTGGTGTTTGCAGTGGTATTTGCAGTGGTGTTTGCGGTGGTATTGGCGGTGGTATTGGCAGTGGTGTTTTCGGTGGTATTCGCGGTGGTGTTGCGGTGTTGCGGTGGTATTTTGCGGTAGTGTTTGCGGTGGTATTGGTGGTGGTGTTTGCGGTGGTGTTTGCGGTGGTATTTGCGGTGGTGATGGCGGTGGTATTGGCGGTGGTGATTGGCGGTGGTATTTGCGGTGGTATGTTGCGGTGGTATTTGCGGTGGTATTTGCGGTGGTGCTTGCGGTGGTATTTGCGGTGGTGTTTGCGGTGGTATTTGCGGTGGTGATGGCGGTGGTGTTTGCGGTGGTGTTTGCGGTGGTATTTGCGGTGGTGATTTGCGGTGGTGCTTGCAGTGGTATTAGTGGTATTTGCGGTGGTGTTTGCGGTGGTATTTGCGGTGGTATTTGCAGTGGTGTTGGCGGTGGTGTTCGCGGTGCGCTGTAGTGTTTGCGGTGGTATTTGCGGTGGTATTTGCGGTAGTATTAGTGGTATTTGCGGTGGTATTTTGCAGTGGTGTTTGCAGTGGTATTAGCGGTGGTGTTTGCGGTGGTATTTGCAGTGGTATTGGTAGTGTTGCGGTGGTATTCGCGGTGGTATTTGCGGTGTTGCAGTGGTATTTGCAGTGGTGTTGCAGTAGTATTGGTGGTGGTGTTTGCAGTGGTGTTGCGGTGGTATTTGCGGTGGTATTGGCAGTGGTATTGGCAGTGGTATTAGCGGTGGTATTTTCAGTGGTGATTCGCGGTGGTATTTGCGGTGTTTGCGGTGGTGTTTGCAGTGGTGTTTGCAGTGGTATTGGTGGTGGTATTTGCGGTGGTGATTTTGCGGTGGTATTTGCGGTGGTGTTAGCGGTGGTATTAGCGGTGGTATTGGCAGTGGTGTTTTCAGTGTTGCGGTGGTGTTCGCGGTGGTGTTTGCGGTATTGTTGCGGTGGTATTTGCAGTGGTGTTTGCGGTGGTATTTGCGGTGGTATTTGCGGTGGTATTAGTAGTAGTATTTGCGGTGGTATTTGCGGTAGTATTCGCGGTATTTGCAGTGGTGTTGCAGTGGTATTGGCGGTGGTATTAGTGGTAGTGTTTGCGGTGGTATTTGCAGTGGTATTCGCGGTATTAGCGGTAGTGTTGCGGTGGTATTCGCGGTGGTATTCGCGTGGTATTTGCGGTGTTGCGGTAGTGTTTGCAGTGGTGTTTGCGGTGGTATTTGCAGTGAGTGTTGCGGTGGTATTTGCAGTGTTGCAGTGGTATTTGCAGTGGTGTTTGCAGTGGTGTTCGCAGTGGTATTCGCGGTGGTGATTCGCGGTGGTGTTTGCGGTATTGTTGCGGTGGTATTTGCGGTGGTATTTGCGGTGGTATTTTGCGGTGGTGTTGCGGTGGTATTTGCGGTGGTGTTGCGGTATTTGCGGTGTTGCGGTAGTGTATTTGCGGTAGTATTTGCGGTGGTGTTGCGGTGGTGATTAGCGGTGGTATTTGCGGTGTGTTGCAGTGGTATTTGCGGTGGTATTTGCGGTGGTGTTTGCGGTGGTATTACGCAGTGGTGATCGCGGTAGTATTCGCGGTGGTGATTTGCAGTAGTATTTGGTAGTATTTGCGGTAGTGTTTGCGGTGGTATTTGCAGTAGTATTTGCGGTAGTATTTGCAGTGGTTTTAGTAGTAGTATTTGCAGTATTTTTTGCAGTAGTATTTGCAGTAGTATTTGCAGTATTTGCAGTAGTATTTGCAGTAGTATTTGCAGTAGTATTCGCAGTATTTGCAGTAGTATTTGCAGTAGTAGTAGTAGTATTTGCAGTATTAGCAGTAGTATTCTCAGTAGTATTTGCAGTAGTATTTGCAGTATTTGCAGTAGTATTTGCAGTAGTATTTGCAGTAGTATTTGCAGTAGTATTAGCAGTAGTATTCTCAGTAGTATTTGCAGTAGTAGTAGTAGTATTTGCAGTATTAGTACCTCTCTTCTTGGAGCGACACAGCACAAAGGCGTCGCTGGTGGCGGAGCTGCAGCTGTTGGCGATGGTGACAGAGTACTTTCCTTGCGCCTCCTCTCGGTCTGAGTTCAGTACCTCGAGGCGACACGAGGTGGCGCTGGTTTTCACGTTGTATTTGTACGAAGCCCAGATGGGTTTGTCGTCTTTGGTCCAAGTCACGTGGATCCTCTGGCTCCCCGAGAAACGGCACTCTAAGGCCAACGGCTGCCCCAGAGAGTACGAGGTGTCCTGCAGCCGAGCGAGGAAGGCCACGGGCTCTGGGGGAGGCAGGGGGGAGGAGGCAGGGGGAAGGAGGGAGGGGAGAGGGAAGAGGAGGCAGGGGGGAGGCAAGGGGAGGCAGGGGCGAGGGAAGAGGAGGCAGGGGGGAGGCAGGAGGAGGCAGGGGGGAGGCAGGGGAGAGGGAAGAGGAGGCAGGAGGAGGCAGGGGGAGGCAGGGGAGAGGGAAGAGGAGGCAGGGAGGAGGCAGGGGGGAGGGAAGAGGAGGCAGGGGGGAGGCAGGGAGGAGGCAGGGGGAGTGTAAAAAGCAGAGTTAGGGCAGGGGAACTACTGAAGCTGTGACTGAGCAAAACACGTATCAAGGGCTATAAGCAAATAATAAAGCTCCACCTTAGCTCCGCCTTAGCTCTGCATTAGTTCCACCTTAGCTCTGAATTAGCACTTCTTAGCTCCACCTTACCTCTGGCTTAGCTCCACCTTAACTCTGCCTTAGCTCTGCCATAGCTCCACCTAATCTCCGCCTTAGCTCTATATTAGGCCCACCTTAGCTCTGCATTAGCTCTTCC
The DNA here is from genome assembly GCA_019453435.1 of Rhinogobius similis. Taxonomy (NCBI): domain Eukaryota; kingdom Metazoa; phylum Chordata; class Actinopteri; order Gobiiformes; family Gobiidae; genus Rhinogobius; species Rhinogobius similis. The sequence continues at coordinate 582,578 of CM033633.1, forward strand.
TTAGCCCCACATTAGCTTTGCCTTATCTCCACCTTAGCTCTGCAATAGCTGTGCATTAGCTCCGCCTTAGCACTGGATTAGTTCCACCATAGCTCTGCCTTAGCTCTGCATTTGCGCTGCATTAGGGCCAAATTAACTCTGCATTAGCTCTGCCTTAGCTCCACCTTAGCCCTGCCTCAGCTCTGCAATAGCTGTGCATTACCTCTGCCTTAGCACTCCATTAGCTCCATCTTAGCTCTGACTTAGCTCCGCCTTAGCTCTGAATCAGGGCCACATTAGCTCTGCCTTAGCTCTGCATTAGCTCTGCCTTAATTCTGAATTAGCTCCAGCTTAGCTCTGCCTTAGCTCTATCTCAGCTCCACATTAGCTACAAATTAGCTCCTTATTAGCACCGCCTTAGCTCTGCCTTAGCATTCACCTTAGCTCTACATTAGCTCCTCATTAGTTCTGCCTTGGTTCTGCATTGTCTCCATCTTAGCACTGCCTTAGCTCTGTCTCAACTCCGCATTAGCTCTGCCTTAGCTCATCATTAGCTCAACATTAGCTGTGTATTAGCACTGATTAGCACTGTTACCGAGCGTGACGTTAGCGCTGCACTGGGCCTGGCTGCTGCTGTTGGAGATGTGGCAGGTGTAGCGCCCCCTAGCTTCCTCGCGGTCGGCGTTGAGCACCTCCAGGACGCACGAGCGCTCGGTTTTCTTCACGTTGTACTTGTAGGAGGCCCAGATGGGTTTGTGGTCCTTGGTCCAGGACACGTGGACGTGTGGGCTGCCGGCAAAGCCCACCACGAGGCTCAGCGGCTGACCCACTCTGAAGCAAACGTCCTGCAGCGGTCGGGTGAAACGCACCGGCTCTGGACGGAGGTTAGAGGTCCGTTAGGCACAAACACACGGCAGGTTAGGGTTACATGAGGGATTATTACAGTTAATGTGAGATTATTACAGTTTATGTGAGATTATGAGTTCTATGTGACAGATCGACGCTGCAGAAACGAAAATACAGGAGATTAAAGGGTTTGGTCAACATATTAATCTGAATGTCAACAGTTTGGAACATTCTGTTTCTTGGAATTGATATGAATAAGACAATTTTTCTGTTTGGGGAAAAGTAAATTTAACTGAAATAAGAAAGAAATGTCCAAGATCTGATCTTTGTTTTTTGTAAAACACTGAGTTTAGGTCTTAATTAAATATTGATCGAAGAAAGTCATTTTGAAAAGACATTTTTACTACAAACAGTATTATCTTTATCTTTGTTTACGGCGTCAACCATGAAGTTAGATTTATCTGCGGTGGCATTAAATAATCAAAGAGTCAAATAATCTTGTCAACAGATTGCTTTAATCCAGATTATATTCTGATGTGAACCCTTTTCTTCTGTAAATGACATTCCTGCAGCGCAGTGTTTAAGGCTCTACTGTTAGGGCCAAAACTAAGGAGCAGAGATTTAAATGTGTTTCAGTTAAAAGCTTGTGATTAAAGTGTTTCTAAAGTTAGGGCCAGATCTACGGAGCGGCTAACGTTAAAACTCTACAACTACAATCCACTTTAAAGCAAGAAAACAACTACAATCCATCGAGAAATCGCGCTCGAACCAGAAAATATAAACTTCAGCAGATTTCAACTTTCAGCAACTGATGAACCACGAAACCACGAATAACCTCAAATTATGACAAAAATCTAGACTTTTAAAATATCCAACATTAAAACAGCAAAAAACTTATCAACGCAGAGAAAAGCAACATAAATCCACAGAGCAAGACACCAAATGGTTCTTTGTAAAATCAGCTGTTAGTGGAGGCAAAAGTGGTTAATTTGAGAGTCAAAGGATTTTAAATGTATAAAATGAAGATAAAATCGCTTAAACCAGAAGCAAACTGCACCTTTACGTTCAAGAAGAACGGCTGAAATAAGATGAAGTAAATATCATTCTCTTAAAACCTGGATTAGATCAAAATAAAGCAGTTTTAACCAAAGCAACAGAAAAATGTATCACAATCGACTGAAGACACTTTTGAATCAACAGCAAAAATGTTTTTTTGTAAAGAATTGAAGCAGAAACACCAACTTTACGCTTCGTTCTAACCAAAAGTAACAAAACAAATCTGGTCTCCAGCTCCAAACTTCGCACCATTAGTGGAGCGTTTCTGGTCTTTGGTTTAGTGGCACAAAGTGAAGCTGAAAACAGAGAAATGACAGAGGCCTTTTATTGATTATAGTGAAAGAGTAAACGTTAAACTCCTGTGGGACTCGGCCCGTTGTGGTCTGGTTTTTGGCTGTTCTAAACCTGGCCCTGGTTGCCGTTTGGCGCCCCCTGCTGTTACCTAGCGTCACGTCGGCGCTGCACGTGGCTGTGTTCTCGGAGTTGGAGATTTCGCAGGTGTACTCTCCCTGCGCCTCCTCTCGGTCGGCGTTCAGCACCTCCAGGACGCACGAGTCCTCCGTCTTCTTCACGTTGTATTTGTACGAGGCCCAGATGGGTCGCCCGTCTTTCCTCCAGCTCACGTAAACGGGCGGACTGCCGCTGAAGCCGCAGTACAGCGACAGTTTATCGCCCAGACGGTAGGTGGTGTGGTGGAGCGGAGACGTGAAGTGCACGGGCTCTGAGGGCGGAGGAGGAAGTGTTAGCAGGAAGTGACCGGAGCAAGGAGGAAGTGACCGGAGCAAGGAGGAAGTGTTAGCAGGAAGTGAGCGGAGCATGGAGGAAGTGTTAGCAGGAAGTGAGCGGAGCAAGGAGGAAGTGTTAGCAGGAAGTGATCGAGCAAGGAGGAAGTGAGCGAGCAAGGAGGAAGTGTTAGCAGGAAGTGATCGAGCAAGGAGGAAGTGAGCGAGCAAGGAGGAAGTGTTAGCAGGAAGTGATCGAGCAAGGAGGAAGTGTTAGCAGGAAGTGAGCGAGCAAGGAGGAAGTGTTAGCAGGAAGTGATCGAGCAAAGAGGAAGTGTTAGCAGGAAGTGACCGAGCAAGGAGGAAGTGTTAGCAGGAAGTGAGCAGAGCAAGGAGGAAGTGTTAGCAGGAAGTGACCGAGCAAGGAGGAAGTGTTAGCAGGAAGTGAGCAGAGCAAGGAGGAAGTGTTAGCAGGAAGTGACCGAGCAAGGAGGAAGTGTTAGCAGGAAGTGACTGAGCAAGGAGGAAGTGTTAGCAGGAAGTGAGCAGAGCAAGGAGGAAGTGTTAGCAGGAAGTGACCGAGCAAGGAGGAAGTGTTAGCAGGAAGTGATCGAGCAAGGAGGAAGTGTTAGCAGGAAGTGATCGAGCAAGGAGGAAGTGACCAGAGCAAGGAGGAAGTGTTAGCAGGAAGTGAGCGAGCAAGGAGGAAGTGTTAGCAGGAAGTGACCGAGCAAGGAGGAAGGGTTAGCAGGAAGTGATCGAGCAAAGAGGAAGTGTTTGCAGGAAGTGACCAGAGCAAGGAGGAGGAAGTGTTAGCCAGGAAGTGAGCCTGAACAAGGGAGGGAAGTGTTGGCAGGAAGTGACCAGACAGGAGGGAAGGGTTAGCGAAGGAGTGATGAGCAAAGAGGAAGTGGCAGGAAGTGACCGAACAAGGAGGAAGTGTTAGCAAGGAGTGACTGAGCAGGAGAAGTGTTGGCAAAGTGAGACAAGGAGGAAGTGTTGGCAGGAGTGGCCAGAGCAGAAGTGTTAGCAGAGTGACGAGCAAAGAGGAGGAAGTGTTAGCTTAGGAGAGTAGACCAGGAGAGCAGGAGGGAGTGACCAGAGCAAGGGGAGTGTTAGCAGGAGAGTGGCGAACAAGGAGGAAGTGTTAGCAGGAAGTGACCGGAGGAGCAAGGAGGAGGGTTAGGGAGGTGATCGAGCAAGGAAGTGTTAGCAGGAAGTGACCGGAGCAAAGGAGGAAGTGTTAGCAAGGAAGTGAAGCAGAGCAAGGGAGGAGGAAGTGTTAGCAGGAGAGTGACCCGAGCAAAGGAGAGGAAGGGGTTAGCAGGAAGTGACAGAAGTGACCAGAGCAAGGAGGAAGTGTTAGCAGGAAGTGACCGAGCAAGGAGGGAAGTGTTGGCAGTAGAGCAGAGCAAGGAGAGTGTTAGCAGGAAGTGGCCGAACAAGGAGGGAAGTGTTTAGCAAGGAAGTGAAGCGGAGCAAGGAGGAAGGGTTAGCAGGAAGTGATCGAGCAAAGA
>CM033633.1:586797-629297 GCA_019453435.1 Rhinogobius similis
AAGCAGGTTTGAAATAAAACGACTTGCATGATGATTTAAGGACTAAAAACAGCAGAAGATTCTCTGATAAACGATGTACGAAGTCTGAAAATACGTCCCGGACAGAAAGAGTTCAACAGGAAGTGTGTCTGACGCTCAGAGGGGGAGGAGTTTCTAATAAACGTTCATCAAAACAGAGAGAATGAAACTGAACGTGACTCCAGAGCGTTTTCAGAAGGACATTGTTAGAACAGGATTAAAAGAGAAAAAGTCGCTGGAGCAGAATGTTTGTGCTTTGGATTTTCTAAAATATTTTGTAAAACGGAAACAAAATGAAGATCTGGTTGAACTAAACCAGGTAAAAGAGCCGAGTGCTGTGCCGTGTGGTTGTTTCTCCCGGAGCAGAGTTAAACGCCGCGCGCCGTTGAAGACCGACCTTTGACGTGGAGCCGGGCGCCGCAGCTCACTGTCCCCGCCTCGTTCTGCAGGACACACGTGACCTCTCCGCTCTGGCTCATCTGGACTTTGTTCATCTTCAGGACGCTCGAGTCGTCCGACACCTGAACCTCGCAGCCGCCGCGACCGTGCGCCATCTCCAGGGAGCCGCGGAACCAGCGCACGGCCAGGGGGCGCTGTCCGCTGAAACGCACGCCGAACGACACGCTCTGCCCCGCCAACGACACGGCGTCCGGCGGAGTGTCCAGGAAACACGGGGGCTCTGGACACGTGAGAGGAGGTCAGGAGGTCAGGAGGTCAGGAGGTCACAGGGTCAGGAGGTCAAGAGGTCAAGAGGTCAGGAGGTCACAGGGGGGTCAGGAGGTCAGGAGGTCAGGAGGTCACAGGGGGGTCAGGAGGTCAGGAGGTCAGGAGGTCAAGAGGTCAGGAGGTCAGGAGGTCAAGAGGTCAAGAGGTCAGGAGGTCAGGAGGTCAGGAGGTCAGGAGGTCACAGGGTCAGGAGGTCAGGAGGTCAGGAGGTCACCAGGGGGCCAGGAGGTCAGGAGGTCACAGGAGGTCACAGGGTCAGGAGGTCAGGAGGTCACAGGGGGCCAGGAGGTCAGGAGGTCAAGAGGTCAGGAGGTCACAGGGTCAAGAGGTCAGGAGGTCTGAGGTCAGGGAGGTCACAGAGTCAGGAGGGTCACAGAGGTCCAGGGGAGGCCAGGAGGTCAGGAGGCTCATGTGTCAGGAGGTCCAGAGGCCGGGCAAGAGAGGTCACAGGGATCAGGTCAGAGGCCACAGGGGAGGTCTGTGAGGTCAGGGCCCAGGGTCAGGAGGCTGCCTGGGGTCAGAGGTCACAGGAGGTCAGCTGGGGTCAAGCAGGGCCCAGGAGGTCCTGAGGTCAGGGCCAGGAGGTCTGAGAGGTCAGGAGGTCCAGAGTCACAGGGTGGGAGGTCACAGGCCAGGAGGTCCACCCAGGGTCCAGGGGCCAGGAGGTCGCAGGGCCAGGGGCCCAGGAGGCGCAGGGCTCCTGGGGGCAGAGGCACAGGCCAGGGGCCAGGAGGTCACCCAGGGTCCAGGCCAGGAGGCCAGGCCAGGGGCCAGGAGGTCAAGTGAGGCTCAGAGGCCAAAGGAGGTCACAGGGTCAGGGAGGCCACAGGAGTGCAGGAGGTCACAGGGTCAGGAGGCTGCCAGGTGCCAGGAGGTCACAGGGTTATGAAGTTCGTACCTGTCATGTGACCTCAGAGTCCGTACCTGTCACATGACCTCAGAGTCCGTACCTGTCACGTGACCTCAGAGTCCGTACCTGTCACATGACCTCAGAGTTTGTACCTGTCACATGACCTCAGAGTCCGTACCTGTCACGGTGACCTTGGCGGTGGTCTGGCTGCTGCCGGCGGCGTTGGAGGCCGTGCACACGTACTTTCCGGCCTGAGCGCAGCTCACGCTCGTCAGACGCAGACGGCACGTGCCGTCGCTGAAGTCGGTTTGGAAGTCGGCTCCGGGTTTGACCTCTTTCCCGTCGTGAGTCCAGGCCGCGGTCAGAGGAGCCGAGCCGGACACTTTACACTCCAGCTCGGCGGGACGTCCGGACGGCAGCGCAGCGTCGTGGAGTTTACGCACGAAACACGGAGCCACCACTTTGTCTGCAGCGGAGCGGGTTTGTGAGTTTAACGAGTCGAGAAACGAGAAATGTGCGTCGCACCAACGAGGACGGACCGCCCAACGAGGACGGACCGACCAACGAGGACGGACCGCCCAACGAGGACCGCCCGACCAACGAGGACCGCCCGACCAACGAGGACGGACCGACCAACGAGGACGGACCGACCAACGAGGACGGACCGATCAACGAGGACCGCCCGACCAACGAGGACCGCCCGCCCAACGAGGACGGACCGATCAACGAGGACCGCCCGACCAACGAGGACCGCCCGCTCAACGAGGACGGACCCACGTAATTATCAAACGAGCAATGAAGGCAGAGTCTGAGATGATTAAAACACAGAAGGTCGTCAGATAAATGATGTGAACAAACGTCACTGATGGAGGGAGTTCAGCAGGAAGTGTTTGTGACGTCGAGGGACAGGATTTTATAAAAAACATTCACCAAAACAGAGAATGAAGGAAATGTGACTCCAGAGAGTTTATGAAGAACATCGAACAGGATTAAAGACACTGCAGCGTCAAGTGTTTCTTTAAAACAACAAAGTTCAATGTCTGAAAGACGTGTCGAACTTTTGTACATTTTGTTTATAAATTGTGTTTAAAGTTTGATAAAGAGGTTCAATAATTCAATGTTTTTTCTTGTCACATTTTGTGACTCACCATTTCATAAAGTTCTTGATGAACAAATGTGATCTGAGCCAAAACGATCCCCAAAGTCACCTGGACTGAGACGTCGATGGTACACGACTTACCTGAGGGAAAGGGACACTTCTATAAAAAACTCACACCTTTGCAAATGTTTGGATCTGTTTTTTGTTCATTTTGAAGACACAGTTTTTTCCTTTCGTCTGTGACTTTCATTGAATCAAACCGAGGTGTGTTTGTTCGTAAAATTAATATTGAAAAACTAAATACAATATTGAAAAAAACAAAAACAAAATGCAATATTTGTGAAAGATTAGTTTAAAATAATCTGGAGTAAGTCTCTAGACTAAGGTCTTAGTCTTAAACCTTCGATTCATTTAAGAGTTTCTTTCATTTGTTTGAAAAGTTAGTCAAAGTTGACTGGAGTTCTGAGCTCAGGTCAACGTGTCGGGCAAAAGTTTAAACTGACGATAAAAGACGTGTAAACGCTCGAAATGTTTAGAAAGACGCCTCGTCGTTAAAGGTGAAGTCATGGAGCGTCTGTGCTGTTTGGAAAAAGATCATTTTCCTTTAGAACGTTCTCATTTCTGTTTTTATTCTCTCCACATTTGAAGAAAGATCCAGGTTTGAGGATGTTTTCATTTAACGTAGAAGAACATTTGTTCAGATTCTTCTGTCAAACAGTATTTTCAAGTTCTGATCATTTAAGAACGTCGCTGTTACGTTTTTCTTCACGTTTAAAAAAGATCCAGGTTTGTGGACGTTTTAACGTGCAATAAAACACAAGGTTTGTTTCCTGATCTTTTTAAAAGCCGTTTGCAAATGAGCGTAAATCGACTGTCCGCTATGACCGCTGTTTAGAACTCGTTAAGATCTCGTTAGTCGGATCTCTCTGTTCAGATCTCACCGGCGGTTTAGACCTCGTTAGTGGTTTAGACCTTGTTGGCGTTTTTAGACCTTGTTGGCGTTTTTCGAGCTCGTTGGCGTTTTTAGAGCTCGTTGGCGTTCTTAGAGCTCTGGCGCTTAGAGCTCACATGCGTTCTTAGAGCTCGCATTGGCTCTTAGAGCTCAAGCATGTTCAGCTCGCATGCTGAGCTCGCATGCTCTTAGAGCTTTCGCATGCTTTTAGACCTCACATGCTCTTAGAGCTTCGTGCTTTTAGACCTCGTTGGCGTTTTTAGAGCTCGTTGGCGTTTTTCGAGCTCGTTGGCGTTTTTAGAGCACGTTGGCGGTTCAGCTCGCTGAAGCCGAGCATGCTGAGCTTTCAAGCATGGCGTTCTTAGAGCTCGCTGGCGCTGAGCTCACATGCTGAGCTCGTTGGCGTTCTTAGAGCTCGGGCGTTTTTCGAGCGCTGAGCTCGCATGCCGAGCTCGCATGGCGTTTTCAGCCTCGTATGGCGGTTCAGCTCTCGTTGGCGGTTCAGCTCTCGCTGGCGCGACGCTTTGGGCACACACTGACCTGACACGGTGACTTTGGTTTTACTCACGACCGTCCCGACGCCGTTGGAGACCTGGAGCCGGTACTCTCCTGAGTCCGGTTTGTCCAGGGACCGGATCTTGAGCACGGCGGTCCTTTTGCTGAAGCTGGTCTGGTACTTGGGCCCGGGCTTCAGCTCCTGCTCGCCCTTGAACCATTTGGTTTTGAGTTCCGGAGTGCCACCGACGCGGACCTCGATGGACGCGCTCTCCCCGGACTTTACGCCCAAAGACTCGGGGAAGTCCAGGATCTGGGGCGGTTCTAGGGTCAGGGAAGGACCGGGTTAGACCGGGTTTAGACCGGGCCAGGACTGGGTTTGAACAAGAGGGTCCCATTGGCTCTCAGAGGGTTAAACGTGTTTAAATATTTAGTTTAGGGCAGTTATGTTTGTGGATCAAAGTGTGGTCTTTTTTATGTTTTAATCCTTGTGTTTTAGACTTTACTATTGGTTAAGGCCAGACTCCACAGGAAAAAGTATTTTTATTCAAAATTTTTTGTTTTTTGTTCACTTTTCTGTCTCGTCTGGACTTTCATGTGTCCAATCTGCTCCTGATGTTTGATTCTTCCATTGAATCCACTTCATCCATAGATTTCTCTGACATTGTTTTCTTCAAATGTATTTTTAAAGATCATTAAAGTAGATCCACACAAACTGTACAATCTGGACTCAACACATTTAGACCAAACAAGGATTTAAGATCAGATTCTGAAACTCATTTGTTACAGACCCTGGCGGGGGTCAGACCCTGGCGGGGGTCAGACCCTGGCGGGGGTCAGACCCTGGCGGTCAGACCCTGGCGGGGCTCAGACCCTGGCGGTCAGACCCTGGCAGGGCTGAGACCCTCGGAGCCGCTGGGACCGGACTTTGGGTTGTGCGTTTCCATGGTTACAGACCTAACACGGTGACGTTGGCGCTGCACTCGGCGACGCCCCCCTCGCTCTTCAGCCTCAGCGTGTATCGGCCGCCGCTCGAGGCGTCGGCTTTGGCCACGACGAGGCTGGCCACGTTACGCTCGAAGGCGATGGTTCGATTCCCGCCCTCCCTCAGGACCTGGTCCGGTTCCAGGATCCAGGTCAGGTCCAGGGGCTCGGAGCCTCGCACCGCGGCGCTCAGTTTGAGCGACTCACCAGAGCGAACGCTCTGGTCTGTCAGACGCTTCACGAAGGAGGCGGGCTCTGAGCGGCGGAGGGCAGAGGTCAGAGGTCAGAGGGTAGAGGGCAGAGGGTAAGAGGGCAGAGGGTAAGAGGGTAAGAGGTCAGAGGGTAAGAGGGCAGAGGGTAAGAGGTCAGAGGGTAAGAGGGCAGAGGGTAAGAGGTCAGAGGTAAGAGGGTAAGAGGGCAGAGGGTAAGAGGGTAAGAGGTCAGAGGGTAAGAGGTCAGAGGGTAAGAGGGCAGAGGGTAAGAGGGCAGAGGGTAAGAGGGCAGAGGGTAAGAGGGCAGAGGGTAAGAGGGCAGAGGGTAAGAGGGCAGAGGGTAAGAGGGTAAGAGGGTAAAAGGGCAGAGGGTAAGAGGTCAGAGGGTAAGAGGGCAGAGGGTAAGAGGTCAGAGGGTAAGAGGGCAGAGGGTAAGAGGGCAGAGGGTAAGAGGTCAGAGGGTAAGAGGGCAGAGGGTAAGAGGGTAAGAGGGTAAGAGGTCAGAGGGTAAGAGGGCAGAGGGTAAGAGGGCAGAGGGTAAGAGGTCAGAGGGTAAGAGGTCAGAGGGTAAGAGGGCAGAGGGTAAGAGGGCAGAGGGTAAGAGGTCAGAGGGTAAGAGGGCAGAGGGTAAGAGGGCAGAGGGTAAGAGGTCAGAGGGTAAGAGGTCAGAGGGTCAGAGGGTCAGAGGGTAAGAGGGTCAGAGGGTAAGAGGGTAAGAGGGCAGAGGGTAAAAGGGCAGAGGGTCAGAGGTCAGAGGGTAAGAGGGCAGAGGTCAGAGGTCAGAGGGTAAGAGGGTGAGGAGGAGGGTAAGAGGGTGAGGAGGGTGAGGGACACGAGATGAAGAAATGCAGTGGAAAGACGCTGTGTGGAAACAGATGTTGATATTTTACCTTTTTGTTGTTTGTTGTTTGTTGTTTTAGACGTTTTACAATGGGCTCTGTGCACACAGCAGCAGTTAGATATTTATTTTTAAATGTTTTCTGCCTCAACAGTAGCTTTAACGTTAGCGTTAAGATCAAACATGTTCCTTATGAACACACAAGTGTCATTTAACGTGTTTCAGAGACATCCACAGCTCACTGCTAACTGAGCTAACACCGAGCTAACACCGAGGTAACACCGAGCTAACACCGAGCTAACACTGAGCTAACACGAGCTAACACCGAGGTAACACCGAGGTAACACCGAGCTAACATCGAGCTAACACGAGATAACACAGAGCATACACTGAGCTAACACTGAGCTAACACCGAGCTAACACCGAGCGTACACCGAACTAACACAGAGCGTACACCGAGCTAACACTGAGCTAACACCGAGGTAACACCAAGCTTACACTGAGGTAACACTGAGCTAACACGAGCTAACACCGAGCTAACACCGAGCTAACACTGAGCTAACACGAGATAACACCGAGGTAACACTGAGCTAATACTGAGCTAACACCGAGCTAACACAGAGCTAACACAGAGCTAACACGAGCTTCCACTGAGCTAACACAGAGCTAACACAAAGCTTATACTGAGCTAACACCGAGCTAACACTGAGCTAACAATGAGCTAACACGAGCTTCCACTGAGCTAACACCGAGCTAACACCGAGCTAACACTGAGCTAACACCGAGCTAACACCGAGCTAACACCGAGCTAACACCGAGCTAACACCGAGCTAACACCGAGCTAACACCGAGCTAACACCGAGCTAACACCGAGCTAACACCGAGCTAACACCGAGCTAACACTGAGCTAACACCGAGCTAACACTGAGCTAACACCGAGCTAACACCGAGCTAACACCGAGCTAACACCGAGATAACATCGAGCTAACACTGAGACAACACTGAGCTAATGCTGTGATAACACTGTGATAGCCTTGTTGGAAAATAAATAGAAAACTGCTGCTCTGTGCACAGAGCCTGTTGGACTTTAAAGTCTGATGTTTCACTCTCAGGTTTCCATGGAAACATTTGATTTGTGAATGAACGACAGAACTCATCTGTCAAATGACCTGAAACACTTTGTCGTTTCCACGTTCAGGGCTTTACGTTTCATTATCGATTATTAATGTTTGATTAAGTTAAAGTAATCGGATGATTCCAAAACCACTTCATGAGCAGCAAACAGAAGCTCGTTCCACTTAACCTCCTCAGATGTCCCTGCACAGCGCCCCCTCCTGGCTCTGTCTGTTTTACCTCTGAGCGACACTTTGGCGCGGCACGAGCCGCTGTCCACGTTGTTGGACACTCGGCACTCGTACACGCCGTCGTCTTTGGGCTGTAGCGCCATCACGTGGAGGGTGGCGCACCTGCCCTCCGTCACCATCCTGTACTTGCGGCTCTCCTGCAGGGGGCGCTGGTCCTTGTACCAGTTCACGGCAAACGGAGGCGAGCCGCTGAACTCGCAGTAAAGGCTCACTTCTTTCCCCACGACGCCCTCCGCCGCCGCCGGGGTTTTGGTGAAGGACGGAGGCTCTGAGGATCGAGACGGGTTTAGACCGGGACTCGGACCGGGTTTAGACCGGGACCGGGACTTCGGGGTCATGCCGGGTCCATGCCACGAAGACGGACGAACACGAGACACGAAGAGCATGCCACGCTTTTGGATCACGTCGTCAAGCAGTTCATTTCAAACGAGATTCAAAGATGAACGAGAAGAGATGAAGTTAGGGCTGGACCAACAGACACTGAGCGCCGGAGCAAAGACTTCACCAAGATCACTGTGTTTGTGTCTTTAATTGTTCTGAAAAGTGCATCTCAAACTGAACAGAAAAAGCATTAAAGGACGATTCAATTGAAATGGTTTTGTAGATGATACGATTATCACGCGGCTTGTTCCAAACTCAAGACTTTGATTCAAAAATTTGCAGAAAAATTAATGCACCTGGAGCCCGGAGGTGGACGTGATCTTTCAGACCAGATCAGGTCAAAAAATATACGTTTGGAATCGATAACGGAGACATTTACGGTCGAGTTTTGGACGGATCGCACGAGTCTGTTGTAGTTTGAAGGTTCTGTTGTTTGTCTCAGCCCTAAAGCCTTAAACACAGACAGTCACAGAGTCATGCAAAGACGCTCAGGTCCCACAGAGAAGATCCATGGAGCTCATGCAGGACACGGACCACCGCGGCGGACCATCACACCTGAATTAAAGCTTCTGATCTAAACTCTTTTCTCTAAAACGAGTCTCGGTCCAGATGTTTCTCTGAACCTTTGGAGCTCGGACTCTTTGTGAAGACTCGTAGTTTGGCTCTGATTCTAAGAGCTGAGAGGAGTCTGAGGAGGCTTTGGTTGATTTGGATTCTCCTTTTTAAAAGCTGAAGAGAATTTCACTAAAATAAGATTTGGAGACTTGAGTCCAGGCAGAATCAGATCAAAAGTCTGTTAAACTTTCATGAAAATCAGGGAGACGTTGGTTCATCCCAGAATGAACATAAGTCCCTGCTTTGTTCCTGTGTTTGCTCCGCAGACGTTTCCTCCAAACATTCCCCGAGTCAAAGGCTGTGCTCATGAGAATAGTTTCTGTTTTTATGAGAAAAGTTGAGATAATCATTGAGTGCTTTCTGGATTCATCAAACCGTGTTCACACTTTAGTTTTTGTGAATCCTGTTTTATGTTTGTGACTGTTCTACTCCTTCATTGGTCGCTGGTTTGTCTTCACAGCCGACTCCGAGTCTCTGGAGAAACTACAGCGACACGAGACAAAAAGAGTGAAAGTGTGTGTCGGGTTTGACCTGAGAAGAACCAAACGAGCAGAGCACAGGACGAACAGGAGCTCTGCTGTTCACCACGGAGCGGCCTGTGGGAGTCATGACGATATCCTCGCCATATTATGTCCTCATTTGCATAGATTTTTCTTTTTCAGGTTTAAAGGATCACACTCACGTCTTACTTTAATGTGTGGTATCTGAGCTACAAATACACACACTGTAGACCTTTCTTTATCAAAATTTAAAATTTTATGGCATTTTAAACAGTTCACACATTAAATTCACTTTCATTTATGTTTGTGTGAAATAATGAAAAGGTTATGAGGATTGTGAAGTTAGAGCTTTAACAAACCCCTTTAAACATTCACCTGCAGCGTCGGAGCTTTTGTGGTGAACGTTTGACGGTGCGTCTGATTGGACAAAAGTAAAACCAAGTGGCCGCGCAAGATGGATGCATTTAACCCTTCAAAGTTATTGTGCATCTTTGCGACATGTATAAATATATAAATATATATTTATTTATATATGCCAATAATGACAATTGCAATAATGATATTTTTTCGATATATCGTGCAGCCCGAGTTTACGACTGAACTCGAATGCTGTGAGTGTGACTTGTGTTCAGCTCCAACTTTTCTCATCAAAACTGAAACTGTTCTCATTGAAATAGATTCTTTTTTAATTCAGGTGAGAGCAATACCCTGCCGCGCCGCGTTCACTCCACGTTCACTCCTTTTCACTCCACGTTCACTCTGTTCACTCCGTGTCCACTCCATGTTCACTCTGTTCACTCCACGTCCACTCCACGTCCACTCCATGTTCACTCTGTTCACTCCACGTCCACTCCATGTTCACTCCATGTTCACTCCGTGTCCACTCCATGTTCACTCCATGTTCACTCCGTGTCCACTCTACGTTCACTCCATGTTCACTCCATGTTCACTCTGTTCACTCCACGTCCACTCCACGTACACTCCACGTTCACTCCACGTCCACTCCATGTCCACTCCACGTTCACTCCACGTCCACTCTGTCCACTCCACGTCCACTCTGTCCACTCCACGTCCACTCTGTCCACTCCACGTCCACTCCACGTCCACTCTGTCCACTCCACGTCCACTCTGTCCACTCCACGTCCACTCTGTCCACTCCACGTCCACTCCACGTCCACTCTGTCCACTCCACGTCCACTCCACGTCCACTCCACGTCCACTCCACGTCCACTCCACGTCCACTCCATGTTCACTCCATGTTCACTCCGTGTCCACTCCATGTTCACTCCATGTTCACTCCGTGTCCACTCTACGTTCACTCTACGTTCACTCTGTCCACTCCATGTCCACTCCACGTTCACTCCACGTCCACTCTGTCCACTCCACGTTCACTCCACGTCCACTCCACGTCCACTCCACGTCCACTCCACGTCCACTCCACGTCCACTCCACGTCCACTCCATGTCCACTCCATGTCCACTCCATGTTCACTCCACGTCCACTCCATGTCCACTCCATGTCCACTCCATGTCCACTCCACGTCCACTCCACGTCCACTCCACGTTCACTCCATGTCCACTCCACGTTCACTCCACGTCCACTCCACGTTCACATGATTTTCACTCCTTTTCACTGGCCGTGCACACGGTTTCACACGATTTCGCTCGACTTTGGCGGTCCGTGGCTCGGTCCTGACCTTGCACGCGGAGCACGGAGCTGCACTTGGCCACGCCCGCCCGGTTCTTGGCCTGGCAGGTGTACACGGCGCTGTCCTGGTCGCGCGTGGTCTTCAGCTGCAGATACGCCGTGGAGTCCAGGAACGCCACGCGGTAGTTTCCTCCGTCCGCGATCGGCGTCTCGTCTTTGAACCAGAGAATTTCTACGTCGCGAGGACACGACACGCGGCACTCGAAGCGGTGGCCCTCGCGCTGCTTCACGAACGACGACGACGGCATTTTCACCACGAACTTAGGGGGTTCTGCGGAGGTCAGAGGTCAGAGGTCAGAGGTCAGAGGTCAGAGGTCAGAGGTCAGACCAGCGAAGAGACTGAAACGTCGTCGGGCGAAGGAAAAATCCAACGTAAAAAAGAAGGAATTCATCCAGAAGGAAAAAATAAAGATAAAAAAAGAGGTTTGAGTTTTCAGTCTGTTGAAATGAAATGGAAAAACATTCAAATGTGACGTTTAAAAAAGACAACGAGACACGGAACACAAAGACGCCATCGACACTGAACTCAGTGTTTTTTAAACTTTAGATTGTTCCAGATTTATTTATGAAAGAGGTTCATTTGTGATTTTGAATTCGTTTCTACAATAAACAAAAGAGGTTAAGTTTGATATTGTGTTTATTATTAGGAAATACTCCAGAAACGGCAAAGTTAAAACCGAACGGATTTAACCGAAGCTAAAACAAAAGCGTAAGAACATTTTCAGTTTACTTTATGATAATAAGTTATAGTTTTGATATTGTGCTTTTCTTTTTGTCAAAATCTGTCCAAGGGAAAAGTTTAGACATATCTTCATCCTTTGTTTATCAGAAATGTACGTTTTTTCAGTCTGTGGTGTCATTTATGAGACGAACGATAACTTTACAAACGTCTTCAAACCAAAAATACAAGAGTTTCACAAATATTGGAAGTGAGTTAAGTTTGATTTGTTCTTTTAGTTGAAGGAAATACAAGTGAACGTCAAAGAACTTTAAAATGAGTCGAAGTTTATATAAAATTCCATCACACAACAAAAAACTAAATAAAACTTGATTTCACCAGGTTTTTCATGAACTCACCTGGGTTTATGAGAAGCTCGTGTTAGTGTTGAACTGCCGTGAATAAAACACATCTGTAACTTTATAAAACTGAAGATAGATTCAAATTGCGTTAAATAAAAGCAGCAGAAGCAGCAGATTTTTGGAAGCGTTTTAGTTAAAGCTGAAGCTCAAAGAGTTAAAGCTGACGTCGCAGAACGACGTCAAATAAAACGAAACGATTCGAGTTTTGGTTCAAACGACGGAGAAAGTTTGGAATTACTTTAACAGAAGGGACTTTACAGCAAAAAACCAGACACAGGACCAAACCAGGACTGAAACAGGACCAAACCAGGACTGAAACAGGACCAAACCAGGACCAGACACAGGACTGAAATGGGACTTGGACCAGGACCACATGGAGACCACACAAAGACCAAACCAGGACTGAAACAGAACCACGATCCAGACAGAATCAGCTTCTTTAACTTTTCAAAACAGCAGAACATCTTTGGACACAGTTCAGAGCAGATTCATAGTTTGTAGGAAATAAAATCAAACTTAAGCGAGAACTTACCGTGAAAAACCTGCCACTTACCGTGAAAAGGTTATGACCGTCCAAAACACAGAGAGAACAACACTGCAGTGAATCGTTAAACCAGCAGAACCAGCAAAATGTACCAAAACAGTAACCGCAGCATGTCTTTATTTTAATAACCAGAAAAGAAGGAATAAAGACAGAATAAAAGCAGAACAACATCAGAACAAAACCAGATTAAAGCCCAGAAAAGAACAGTATGAAACCAGAAGAAAACCAGGATTAGAACCAGGATTAGAACCAGAACAAAACCAGGGTTAAACCACTACCAAACCAAAACAGACTAACCAGGTTCAACATCATTTAAATCCAAGTTTCAGCGTTAGATAAAACAAGAATAAATATAATTTAAAGCAAGAAACATTTGGAATTTAGTTAAAATTGAATCAGCAAAACAGCACTTTATAAAACGTCAAAAACCGCTGAAAACAAATAGACATGAGACAAGGACAGTGAAAGACAGGACCAAAACAGGACCAAGACAGGACCAAAACAGGACCAAAACAGGACCAGAACAGGACCAAGACAGAACCAAGACAGAACCAAAACAGCACCAAGACAGCACCAAGACAGGACCAAAACAGGACCAAAATAGGACCAAAACAGGACCAAAACAGGACCAAGACAGGACCAAAACAGGACCAGAACAGGGTGGAACCAAGACCAAAGTGTGACCAAACCAGGACCAAACTAAGACCAAATTAAGACCAAACTAAGACCAAACTAAAACCAAACCAAGACCAAACTAAGACCAAACTAAGACCAAACCAAGACCAAACTAAGACCAAACTAAGACCAAACTAAGACCAAATTAAGACCAAACTAAGACCAAACTAAAACCAAACCAAGACCAAACTAAAACCAAACTAAGACCAAACTAAGACCAAACCAGGACTAAACTAAGACCAAACCAGGACCAAACTAAGACCAAACTAAGACCACATTATGACAAAACCAAAGACAAGTCAAATACAAGTGAACGACATTTAGTTTAAATATTTCAATCAATCAAATCATTCAAAACCCTTAAACTTTGGTCACACTTTTAAAACTCAGTCTGGACCACAGCAAGACCTGGACTAGACCAGGTCTTAACCAGGTCTGAAGTCTTGAGTGAATGCTTTTGTGTCACGCAGTTGAAACAAAGCGCTTTGACAGAGACAGAACACAAACACACAGAGACTGAAGAGGGACCAACCTGAGACCAGGACCTGGACTTGGACTCGGTCTGATCCGGCCCGGTTTCGAGCCTCGCACGCATAAGTCCCTCCGTGCGTGGCCTGCGCGTCTCGGATGTTGAGAACGGCACATTTGTTATCGACGGACGCCTTAAAGTGGGCGTCGTCCTTGATCTCGGCGCCGTCTTTGGTCCAGACGAACGCCAGCGGCAAAGACCCAGAGGCCGCGGCCCTCAGGCACACGTCTGAGCCCACCGACGAGCTCACGTCCTGGGGAGGATCCACGAACACCGGGGGGTCTGGTGGAGGTCCGCACGGAGACAAGAGTGAGACACAAAGAGCTGCGGCAGGGACTCAAGCAGGACTCAAGCAGGACTGAACCAGGACTGAACCAGGACTAAACCAGGACTGAACCAGGACTGAACCAGGACTACAGAGGGTCTAAAGAGCTAGGACTGAACTGAGACCACAAAGGGACTAAAGCAGGTCTAAAGAGGGTGTAAAGAACCAGGGTTCGGGGTGATCTAAAAGCAGGATTTAAGACGATCTAAAGTAAGAATTAAACAGGACTGAACCAGGTCTAAGCCTGGTCTGCAGCAGGTCTAACTGAAGAGGGACTGTACCAGGACTAAAGATGATCCAAAGCAGGAATAAAACAGGACTAAATCAGGTTTGAAGCAGGACTAAAACAGGACTATCTACAGAGGGTTTGAAGCAGGTTCAAAGAAGTATTACAGCAGATCTGAGCTAGGTCTAAACCAGGTCTAAACCAGGTCTAAAGCAGGTCTAAACCAGGTCTAAACCCGGTCTAAAGCAGGTCTAAACCAGGTCTAAACCTGGTCTAAAGCAGGTCTAAACCAGGTCTAAACCAGGACTAAACCAGGTCTAAACCCGGTCTAAAGCAGGTCTAAACCCGGTCTAAAGCAGGTCTAAAGCAGGTCTAAAGCAGGACTAAACCAGGTCTAAACCCGGTCTAAAGCAGGACTAAAGTCAGGTTGGACTGACCTGTGACGGTCACATGACACTGGCAGCTGGACTCTCCGACCTGATTGGTCAGGAGGACTCTGTAGGCGCCGCTGTCGGCGCTGTGGCACTGGCTCACGCTCACAAACACTTTGCCGTGGCTCAGTCGGAGGTTTCTGCGTTTGTCACTTCGCTGAAGTTTGTCGTTCACAAAGAAGCTCAGCTCAAACGGTTCTGAGCCGGAAACCTCGGCACACAGAAGCATCTCAGAGCCAGCCACAAACTCTGCCGACTCAAAGGGCTTTGTGAAGATAGGGGGCGCTAGAGAGACACACAGGAGTGAGGCGGGGCACAGGGGGCGGAGTCACACAGGCTATCAAAACTATCAAAACCATCAAAACCATCAAAACCATCAAAACCATCAAAGTGACACGACCACGAGGGAAGGATTTACAGATGTGCAAGGTTTAAACTTGGACTAAACCTGGACTAAACCTGGACTAAACCTGGACTAAACCTGGACTAAACCTGGACTAAACCAGGACTAAACCCAGATATAAATCATGACAACATTTCTTCAAAACACAGGTCTAAGAATGGACTACATTTAGTCTGAAGAAAGGGCTAAACCAGGACTAAACCCAGACCTAAACCCAGATAAGGTTCCAATCTCAGGTATAAACCAGGACTAAACTCAGGTCTTAGATCTGCAGCAGATCAACCAAGACGAGGTCTAAACCAGGACTTCCCCTGGTCTCTTCCAGGACCAGAACTGACCTTGGACTTGGACTGTGCAGCTGGTCCGGTCTGATCCGGCTTCACTTTGAGCCTCACACTCATAAAGTCCACTGTCGACCACCGAACATTCCTTTACGTTCAGAGACGCCACGGTCCCATCGAAAGACACGGTCCGGTTATGATCCGGGACCAGCTCGGACCCATCTTTGGACCAGGTTACCGTGGAAACAGAGCCCTGGACCTTACAGGACAGACTGAGGCTCTGACCTTCTCGGACCAAACACTCGGCCTCGAGTTTGAGAGAGAAACGAGGAGATTCTGAAGCCACAGAAGAGCAAGTTAGACCAGGACTAGACCAGGACCAGGACTCAAGCAGCGGACGTGTGCGGGACCTGATCCCAGGACTAAACCCGGACTAAACCCGGACTAAACCAGGGCCAAAGCAGGACTGAACAGGACTAAACCAGGACTAAAATGGGACCTGATCAGAAAGGGTTGAAATGAGTTTAAACTGAAGATGAAGTGACAACAAAATGTTCTCTTAATGTCTGCAAACTCTGATAATACTCTGATAAAACTCTGATAAAACTCTGATAAAACTCTGATAAAACTCTGATAAAACTCTGATAATACTCTGATAAAACTCTGATAAAACTCTGATAATACTCTGATAAAACTCTGATAAAACTCTGATAAAACTCTGATAATACTCTGATAAAACTCTGATAAAACTCTGATAATACTCTGATAAAACTCTGATAAAACTCTGATAAAACTCTGATAATACTCTGATAAAACTCTGATAAAACTCTGATAATACTCTGATAAAACTCTGATAAAACTCTGATAATACTCTGATAAAACTCTATAAAACTCTGATAAAACTCTGATAATACTCTGATAATACTCTGATAATACTCTGATAAAACTCTGATAAAACTCTGATAAAACTCTGATAAAACTCTGATAAAACTCTGATAAAACTCTGATAAAACTCTGATAATACTCTGATAAAACTCTGATAAAACTCTGATAAAACTCTGATAAAACTCTGATAAAACTCTGATAAAACTCTGATAAAACTCTGATAAAACTCTGATAAAACTCTGATAAAACTCTGATAAAACTCTGATAAAACTCTGATAAAACTCTGATAAAACTCTGATAAAACTCTGATAAAACTCTGATAAAACTCTGATAAAACTCTGATAAAACTCTGATAAAACTCTGATAATACTCTGATAAAACTCTGATAATACTCTGATAAAACTCTGATAAAACTCTGATAATACTCTGATAAAACTCTGATAAAACTCTGATAAAACTCTGATAATACTCTGATAAAACTCTGATAAAACTCTGATAATACTCTGATAAAACTCTGATAATACTCTGATAAAACTCTGATAAAACTCTGATAAAACTCTGATAATACTCTGATAAAACTCTGATAAAACTCTGATAATACTCTGATAATACTCTGATAAAACTCTGATAAAACTCTGATAATACTCTGATAAAACTCTGATAAAACTCTGATAAAACTCTGATAAAACTCTGATAAAACTCTGATAAAACTCTGATAAAACTCTATAAAACTCTGATAAAACTCTGATAAAACTCTATAAAACTCTATAAAACTCTGATAAAACTCTGATAAAACTCTGATAATACTCTGATAAAACTCTGATAAAACTCTATAAAACTCTGATAAAACTCTGATAAAACTCTGATAAAACTCTGATAAAACTCTATAAAACTCTGATAAAACTTTGATAAAAGCTTGAGTTCTCACGCGCTGGAGTTTCCCGACGGTTATGACTGAGTTTGGAAACTGCAGCAACCACTGTGAACCCTTGTGTCTGACACAAAAGGACACTCGAGTCAGAAGATCAGGCGGTGAAGTCCTGTCACAGCTCCAGTTGAGGCTTTAAACTGTGGAAAAACCCGAGCTCAGAGCCTGAAAGTGGCCCACGGTGATGGAGATGGAGACGTTTGATTAAAAAGAGTCAATGCACTGCTGCTGTTTTAAGACGCCTAAAGCATGAATGTATCCTCTGAACAGTTCACCTTCACCTTATTCCAGAGGGTGTCGTGGGCGCCGCCATCTTGTTTCCGCTGTAGTTTACATGGAGCTGACGAGCTCTACAGAAAATAAGTTCTACTGGGACCAGAAAGCCGTTTTCAGGAGTCGGTGCATGTGACGTGTTGTTGCTCGTGTTCATTAAACATTTTACACAAATCAATCGACTTTATGTAATGTTTTAGTGAGAGACTTTTCCCTCGATCGCCGTTTGTGTGAACACTGTTAGCGCCAAAGCGTAAGCCCCTTTACTCCAGGAGTGCAGATCATAGACATAAAAAGAGGCTAAAGTGGGCGGGGCCGAATAAGAACTGTCTCCTGAGAGGAACTTAGGGGCCTCTTATTGTTGTTTTTATGTTGTTTGTCTGTTTGTTTGTCTTTTTTACTGTGCAACATGAGTCCGCAAGAAAGATATCTATCTACATAGACCTCTGTACGACGGTTATGTTTCTGTGATGAGTAGTTTGAGACATCTTGGGATAGATTAGCTCCATATTTAGTCCACACTGTGTTTACACAGTCAATGGACTCCAGAGGTGGGACCAAGAACTCTTTTGTTCAAAGATGAGTCCAAGTCAAGTCTCAAGTCAAAGTCACAACTGGCAAGTCCAGTACTTCTTCTGGATCAGAATGTCCCTGACGTTTACGTGGACGACCCGATCACCGCCGGGATTGTGCAGCGCGTGGAAACAAACTCAAGCTTTCAGAGCAACCATCGAGCTTTGGACCTGACGAAAGGGACTCAAACCCTCTGTCCTGCCCCTGCTGCGAGCATTAACCCTTCAGACGTTTGTCCTGGGATCAGACCCGCGACCCGTGACCTCACACACACCTTGCACGCTGAGGGCGGAGCTACACAGCGTCTTCCCGCCCTCGTTGGACACTTGGCAGGTGTAAGTGCCGGAGTCTGTGGGTCGGACGGCGTGCAGCTCCAGACCGGACCAGGACACGCCGCTCCGGACCTCGCCCCGGATCGAGACCTTGGCGCCGGGGAAGATCTCGCGCTGCTCCCTAAACCACCTGACCACCAGGGGGGCGGAGCCAGAGAACTCGGCCCGCAAAAGCACGTCTGAGCCGGGTTTAGCGCTGAGCTGAGGGTCGGGAGTGAGCGAGAAGACCGGCAGCTCTGCACGGAACACGCCAAGAACACGTCACAGTCATGGAGCGAGAACATGACACGCCCCCTGAGTCTACAGCTGGAGATGAGGGTTTGGTCTGAAGGCTCACACTGAAGGACTGAGCTGGACCTGCCACAGACCTGGACCGGTCCTGGACCTGCCACAGACCTGGACCGGTCCTGCCACAGACCTGGACCGGTCCTGGACGGGTCACAGAGGCTCGTTTATGGGACATTTTATACGTTTTCAGGGTCAGGGCACTTGTGACATCACAGAGGGACAAAGAGCATAAATGAACCTTAAAGACTCTGAAAAGGCTTCAGTTCAAACAAATCATTGAACGGCAAAAGATGAAATAATGAACTCGTGAAAGAACTGGACCTACATTTTAGAGAAACAGACACTTGAGACGGTTTAATGTTTCAACCTTAAATCTTCAGTGTTTAGTTTGATGCTTAAAGGTGAATCATTCAGTGCAAAAAGGGTTTGAGTTAAACACATCTGAGGAGGACTTTGGTTGTTCTTTTTAGCTAAAGGTCCATTCAAAGTCACAGAACGCTCATCCAAAGACTCTCCTTCAGTGTGAGCTCTGAACCAGGACTAACCCAGAACTAAAGTCTACACAAGGACTAAACCAGGTCTAACCAGGGCCTGACCTGTGACGCAGAGCTGTCCTTTGGTCTCCTGGGTCCCGGCCGGGTTCTGGGCCCGGCAGCAGAACTCTCCGGCGTCCGCCAGAGTCAAGCCTTGGATTCTGAGCACCGCCGTGTTCTCGCTGAACTCCACGGAAAAACGATCACGGGCCGTGATTTCAGAACCGTTTTTAAACCAAGAGACGGTCAGAGGCTGTGACCCGGCCACGCGGCACTCCAGCACCGCGGCGCCCCCTACGGCCTGAGCCACGCGCTGCAGCGCTTTGGTAAAAGAAGGAGGAACCGCCCGGTCTGAGGGAGAGACAGGAGTGACTACACAAGGACGAACAAGACTGTAGCAGGACTAGACCCGGACTGAACCAGGACTAAACCAGGACTACACCAGGACTGAACCAGGACTACAGCAGGACTACAGCAGGACTACAGCAGGACTAAACCAGGACTAAACCAGGACTACAGCAGGACTAAACCAGGACTACAGCAGGACTACAGCAGGACTAAACCAGGACTAAACCAGGACTAAACCAGGGCTACAGCAGGACTACAGCAGGACTTAACCAGGACTACAGCAGGACTAAACCAGGACTACAGCAGGACTAAACCAGGACTACAGCAGGACTACAGCAGGACTAAACCAGGACTACAGCAGGACTAAACCAGGACTACAGCAGGACTAACTCCAGCTGATCTACAGCAGGTCTAAACTGGATCTAAAGCAAACTGAACCAGGACTAAAGGCTGATTTACACCAACTCTGTCACGTCTGGTTCGTGCTTTTGCTGAAACATTAAAACGTGTTCAATAGTCGTGTTTCCTTCACTGCGTCTCGTCTCAGAGTCTGTCTCTGATGCAGCAGTGATGTGGATGAAGTTATAAAGTCAGAGATAAACACGAGGAAACACTTTACTGTATCAAGACAGAACGTGGTTTAAAGGAGTCGCTCAAAACACCCACAGGACTTTATTCACAGCTGGATTTCATCGTTATGTGTCTCTCGTGGACAAATCCAGGATTTATAGTGAAAACTAAAGCCATGGCTTTTGCTTCCACTTTCACTTCATGTTCAGTGGATTCTTTTGACAGAACGGAGGGAGAACGTATTAAACACTATCAACAGGAGAAATATGTTTTATACAAGTGCAACTGCCTGACTGTGGTCTATGGTTATTAGAATGTGTTGAAATGGACAAACGGCAGACGTGACAGAGTTGGTCTAAAGCAGGTCTAAAGCAGGTCTAAAGCAGGTCTAAAGCAGGTCTAAAGCAGGTCTAAAGCAGGTCTAAAGCAGGTCTAAAGCAGGTCTAAAGCAGGTCTAAAGCAGGTCTAAAGCAGGTCTAAACCCGGTCTAACGTAGGTCTAAAGCAGGTCTAAAGCAGGTCTAAAGCAGGTCTAAAGCAGGTCTAAAGCAGGTCTAAAGCAGGTCTAAACCCGGTCTAACGTAGGTCTAAAGCAGGTCTAAACCCGGTCTAAAGCAGGTCTAAACCCGGTCTAAAGCAGGTCTAAACCCGGTCTAAACCCGGTCTAAAGCAGGTCTAAAGCAGGTCTAAAGCAGGTCTAAAGCAGGTCTAAAGCAGGTCTAACGTAGGTCTAAAGCAGGTCTAAAGCAGGTCTAAAGCAGGTCTAAAGCAGGTCTAAACCCGGTCTAAACCCGGTCTAAATCAGGTCTAAAGCAGGTCTAAAGCAGGTCTAAAGCAGGTCTAAACCCGGTCTAACGTAGGTCTAAAGCAGGTCTAAAGCAGGTCTAAAGCAGGTCTAAAGCAGGTCTAAAGCAGGTCTAACGTAGGTCTAAACCCGGGGGGTCCAAACCCGGTTCACTGACCGCTGACGGACACGCTGCAGCTGCTCCGGTCTTTGCCGACCTGGTTCCAGACCTCGAGGCCGTACTCGGCGCTGTCATCGGTCTCGGCCGACAGGATTTTGAGCGTGGCCGTGTTTCCTTTCAGACTGGACTTGTACTTTCGGCTTTGTGGAAGCTCTTTGCCGTTTTTGAACCACTTGATGTGGAGTTCGGGGCTCCCGCTCACCGTGCACTGCAGCGTGCACGAGTCGCCCGCCGTGACGCTGATGGAGGCGGCTTTTTCCAGCACACGAGCCGGCTCTGCGCGAGGGCGAGATGTCCAGAGAGAGAGGGTTAATGAACTGTTATGACCCGAGGGGCCTGAGGGGCCTGAGGGGCCTGAGGGCCGAGGGGCCTGAGGGGCCAGAGGGGCCTGAGGGGCCTGGGGGGCTCTGGTCTGTGCCATCGACAGGCGCCTAACCACAGCAGAAGTGGAAGGCACGAGGGACTGGAGTCAAAGTTCAGGGACTTTAATCAAACCTCTGATATGATACGATGTCCTGTTTGCACGAGCTCAACAGCTTCTGCACTAACACTAGTCCGTTACTACGGCAACATGATGTTTATGGCTTTTATCTTTAAACATTTAAATCTGAGCTCAAAGTTCACTTTTATAAACCTGAGCAACAGAAACATCAGGAGCTGACTTTAGTGAAATGTTTCGTCCCAAACGACGGAAGAACTGAAGCTACAACTGACGGAACATTTGAACAGTGTTTTAGGATGAAGATACAGCCAATCAGAAGACACAACTGTTAAAGGTGTGACCAGAGCACCTCAGCCCCTCCTACCCTAAGCCCCTCCCCCTCTGGTCTGTACCTTGCACGGTGACCAGCGCCTCGCACTTGGCCTGCCCCGCCTCGTTCTCCACCACGCAGCCGTACTTCCCGGCGTGCTTCAGCTCGGCGCAGGAGAACGAGATGAGCGCCGTGTTGTTGTCGAAGCTCATGGTCACGCTCGGGTCGTCGTCTCTGAGCAGCTCCGAGTCCTTCAGCCACTTCACGGAGAACGGGCCGGAGCCTTTGACCACGGCCTGCAGTTTGAGAGCGTTCCCCATCACGACGCTCACGTTCTCCGGACGCTTCGAGAACATGGGCGGTTCTACAGTTTAGAGGATGTTTAGGCAGAGCTTAGAATCGAGATGGTTTTAAAGAGGCCAAAGACGACTGGAGCAGGTTTAATGAAAGTAAGTTACAGCTAACTCTGACCTTTCAGTTTGGCGCTGGTTTTGCTGGACACTGAGCCCACTTCGTTGGACGCCACGCACTCGTACTCGCCCACGTCGGCGCTCTCAAAGCCGCGGATCTCCAGAGACGAGTGCGAGCCCAGACTCACGATACAGAACTTCTGATCCGAGACCAGACGCTTTTTGTTTCTCCTCCAGGAAACTTCGAACGGAGCCGAGCCGGAGAGTTCACACTCCAGAAGAGCCACAGCTCCTCGCACGGCTTCAACGCTCTGCAGCGGCTTCAGGAGGAACGGGGGCTCTGGACGAGACCAGGGACTGTTAGGGACTAGGACTAGGACTAGGACTAGGACTAGGACTAGGACTGGGACTAGGGCTGGGACTGGGACTGGGACCAAACTGGACCACAGGTTGGGACTAGGACAGGGGTCTGCCTCCTTTAACGGCAGAAAAGCTTCATTGAAAGTGGGAACTGGTGGTTTATGGAATGTCCTGTTCTGAGGCATTTTGTACGTAATATTTAAAATTCAGCGACCAATAAATAATGTCTGTTCTCACTAGCCCTGGGTTTGCTCTGAAAACCGGACTTACACCGACAGAGCTCCAGGTAAAAAGACTTTAAATAAAGGACAGGGTTTTATTCTTAAGCCCCAGAGTTTTTCTGATGAAGAACAAAGACTTTATTCTGTCAAATATATGTCAAAGAGCCACCTGTGACTCTGGGGATGTGAGTACAGACCCCTGGACTAGGACCAGGACCAAACTGGACCAGAGACAGGACTAGGACTGGGACACATTAACCTGGACCAGAGCAGGACCAGGGGCCGTACCTTTGACGCAGACTTTGGTGCTGCAGAGTTCGGAGCCGCTGTCGTTCTGAACCTCACAGCTGTAGGTGCCACTGTCCGACAGCGCCACCTGCTGGAGCTCCAGAGTGGCCACGCCTTCTTTAAAGCTCAGCGAGAGTCTGTCGTTTGGTTTGAGCTCAGAGTCGTTACAGAACCACAAAACCTTCAGTTCGGGGGAGCCTTTGACAGAGCACTGCAGCCGGGCAGTGGCGCCGTGCTTCCACATGGTGGCGCTCTCCAGGCGTTTCACAAACACCGGCGGCTCTACACAAACGATCAGAGCGTGAGGAAACGGCGGGATTTACAGCGAGAACGAGACGCCGCAAGAAACTGTCACGATTTTCAAAAGAACTACAGCAGGAACTACAGTAGAACCTGAAGAACTACAGCAGAACCTGAAGAACTACAGTAGAACCTGAAGAACTACAGCAGAACCTGAAGAACTACAGTAGAACCTGAAGAACTACAGTAGAACCTGAAGAACTACAGCAGAACCTGAAGAACTACAGCAGAACCTGAAGAACTACAGCAGAACCTAAAGAACTACAGCAGAACCTGAAGAACTACAGCAGAACCTGAAGAACTACAGCAGAACCTGAAGAACTACAGCAGAACCTGAAGAACTACAGCAGAACCTGAAGAACTACAGCAGAACCTGAACAACTACAAGAACCTGAAGAACTACAGATGAACCTGAAGAACTACAGCAGAACCTGAAGAACTACAAGAACCTGAAGAACTACAGCAGAACCTGAAGAACTACAGCAGGAACTGAAGAACTACAGTAGAACCTGAAGAACTACAGCAGAACCTGAAGAACTACAAGAACCTGAAGAACTAAAGTAGAACCTGAAGAACTACAGCAGGAACTACAAGAACCTGAAGAACTACAGCAGAACCTGAAGAACTACAGTAGAACCTGAAGAACTACAGCAGAACCTGAAGAAAGAGAGCTACGGTAGGGACTAAATCCAAGTCTGGATCCACAAATGTTGCTGGGACCGCTGCCCCTGAAACCTCTGGCCCTAAAGTTCCATCTGAAGATGAAGACTACAATCCAAGGCCTGAAGAGGATGAAGCTCATGTTTATAAAAACTACAGAAGAGACGTTTAAAGAACAGTTGAACATGAAACGACTTCACACAGAAACATAAGAGGTGAAGAGTCCACAGTAACATGACATTAGAATAATTCCTTTAAAGCAGTTTGGCACAGTTTGGCACAGTTCGGCACAGTTTGGCACAGTTCGGCACAGCTCGGCGGCTCACACTGAAGCAGACTCATCTTACCTTGCACTTTGACGATGGTGCTGCAGGAGGCGCTGCCGGCCTCGTTGCTCACAGTGCACATATATTCTCCACAATCTTTCAGAGTGCTTTTCAGAATGTCGAGCGTGACCTTTTTCCTCTCGAAGGACAGTTTACAGTCCGGAGACTGGTGCACTTTGCGTCCGTCTCTGCTCCAGGTCACGCTCGCGCCCGTGTCCTCGTCCACGGAACACTCCAAGTGCAGCGGAGCGCCCACCACCGCCGCCGCCACGGCCGCCAGAGGCGACACGAAGCGCGGCTTATCCACGGCACGGAGCTGCACCGAGCACTCGGCCTGCCCCAGAGTGTTACTGGCTCTGCACACGTACAGCCCACTGTCGCCCGCCTGAACGCAGGGCAACGCCAGAGACGCTTTACCCGCCTCCAGCGAGCTCCGGGCCTGAGCGGGCGCCTCGTCTTTCAACCAGAGCACAGACAGAGGGGCGGAGCCTCTGATCTCACAGGTGAACTGCACCTGTCGGCCCACAAACACGCTCTGGGGACTGTCCGGCTTAGACACAAACACCGGAGCACATTTCTCTACAGGGTCAGAGGAGAAAGACATGTTAGAGGCAACGGCAAGAACCAGAACCAGCAGCAGAACCAGAACCAGCAGCAAGAGAAGAAGGACAAGAGAAGAAGGACAAGAGAAGAACGACGAGAGAAGAGCGACGAGAGAAGAACGACGAGAGAAGAACAACAAGAGAAGAACAAGAGAAGAGACTTCGGAACAGAAGTGTCTGAGACCAGAGCAAATCCAAATGTCTGAACAGCTTCTGCTGGTGAACATTCATCATAAAAACACCTAAAACGATGTGAAAGAGCTGCACCACTTTATCCAAAATACAAGTTTGTGTCCTGTTTCTGCTGAAACAGAATTAACACAGAACCAAACAATTCAAAGTAAAAATATGTTCCTTTTAAAACCACATACTGCAGCTTTACTCCATTTAAGTCTTTAACACGAAAGAACAGAAAATAAAAAACAACAAATTCATTTCCACGCATTTGCTTTTAGCGAAAGAAACAAGTGTCATAAAATAAACCTTTCCAGGAACGAGCAGGAAACTACAAAACAAAAGGTGAATAAAAAGTACAATTACACTGAACCAAACGACAACAAAGTCTTTAACGTGGCATGAATTAAACTAAACTCACTGTAACAACAGCGACGCCATAAATCGACCTCCAACAGAAAGTCAAAAACACCGTGAACCAAACGACGCCAAAAACAAACCCAACGTCTGAGTCAAATCTGGCCCGCAGCGCTTGATTGTGTTTGTGCGCTTGTGTCGGGGGCGTGTCCTACCTGTGACGTGCAGAGGGGCGGAGCATTCGTCGGAGCCGTGCTGATTGGTGGCTCGGCACGTGTACTCGCCGCCGTCGTCTTTGGCGGCGCTGAGTATCTCGAGCGAGGACAGGCTCACGCGGCTGATGATGCGCAGGCGCTCGCCCTCCTTCAGCTGTTTGCCGTCCTTAAACCATTTGAAGGTCACGTTCGGCGCGTCCTCCGTCTCGCACTCGAACTTCGCCGAGTTTCCCAGGTTTATTTCCACCGGCGCGATGCGGTGCCGGAAAACGGGCTTCACTGAGAACCAAAGAGGACAGAGTGAAGTCGGTTTGGGTTTGAGGGAAAAGAACGGCCAGAAAAGATGAGCAGAAAGCAGTGTTTAAGAATAAGATATGTGGAACTGAACCAAGACTGAAACTAAACTAAAACGGCACCAAACCAGGGACTAAACCAGGACTAAAACTGCACCAAACCAGGGACTAAACCAGGACTAAACCAGGACTAAAACTGCACCAAACCAGGGATTAAACCAGGATTAAAACTGCACCAAACCAGGGACTAAACCAGGACTAAAACTGCACCAAACCAGGGACTAAACCAGGGACTAAAACTGCACCAAACCAGGGACTAAACCATGGACTAAAACTGCACCAAACCAGGGACTAAACCAGGGACTAAAACTGCACCAAACCAGGGATTAAACAGTGACTAAACAAACACTAATCTAAACCAGGATTAAAACAGATACTAAAAACAGGAATCATTTGGGAATTAAATGTGAGTAAATAAGGAATAAAACTGGACTACACAAGAACTAAACCAGAACTGAAACTGGACTAAACCAGAGACTAAACAAGCACTAAACCAGGACTGAAACTGGACTAAACAGGTCTTTGTTCCACATATCTGGAGCCGGTTTGAGTGACGATGATGGAGGTGAGCTGTGAACAGAAGGTGGTTTAATGGAGCAGGAAACAGAAGCTGAAATGTGAGCGAGGAAAGGTTTGGGATCAGGTTTAGGTGAATGATCTTCTGAAGGAGGTGGACATGGGAGAAAAGTGGGAGAAAAGTGTGAAAACATGGAGCGGATTCAGGTGGATCCTGTGGAATGGATGAGATGAAAAAGAGTGACCCAAAACAAGTCGGTGGAACGTGAAGGAACGTCTGTGGAAACCTCTGCACAAGTCACCGTAGACTCAAATAAACTCAAATACCGTTTAATTCAATCACTTTAGACTTATTTTAGGATTAGGTTTGCACCTTTTTATTAACTTTATATTTTAAACATTTAAACATGTTTGTTCAGATCTAAAGCAGAAGATATTTATCTTTGCATCAGCCTTACTCAGTGTGCTTTAGTTTCCAGCCCTAGTTCCTTCCTGAAGACTGAATGTTTGCAGTGACACTGAGGTTTCCACAGACTGAGGTTAGATCATGGGTCACTCGTGGGTCAGAACCTTTCTGGACCACAGCCAGTCGAGCTGAAGTCTGTGCTTTTCCCTTCTCGTTCTGCGCCTCCAGAACCACCTCTCCGCTGTGTCTCCGTTCGGACACGTTTATGATCTCCAGCCAGAACGTGTCTCCGGCTCTGGAGCTCCTCAGCCCTCGGCCCGGCATCACCACGTCGCCGTTCAAAAGCCACTTAGCGCTCGTGGTGTTTCTCACCGAGCATTTAAAAACAGCTTCACCGTTTTCCTCTGCGAACACGTCCTGCAGCGGCTCCACGATCGTCGGGAAATCTACCGCGGCCTCCGACGTTTCGCTGATGATTACGGCCTCGGAAATGAACTCCTCGCTGTCGACCTGATCCAGCGCCTGAACCTGCTTTTCGGTTTTCGTCGCGGTTTGAAACAACACTTTAGTTTCGGTTTTAAGTCCTGCCTTTTGCACATTTGCGCTCGGTAACGTCGCTGCGCTCTCGCCGATCGTCAGCTCCTTCACGATGGTGGACTGCATTTGTTTCTTCAACGTTTTCGCAGCGACGTTTGCATTCTGTGGCTTGTTTTCGCTTTGAATTCGATGCGGTTCTTCGGACGTTAAACTCTGCTGATCGTGGAAGAGCAGAGCGTGAAGCGCGACCTGGAGCTCAGATTTCAGCTCTGCCTTTTGTGGATATTCGCTGTCTAACGTGAGCATGATCTCGATAGGGTTTCCCGGAGTTGTGATGAGGTACGAAAGTGTGGCATGTTTCGGCTGTTTTGTGACGCGCACTTCTTGTATTTTGGTCGGTTTTAGCTCATTAACGACGTCCGCAAACAAAACCCGCTGCTCCTGAGCGATGGCGGACTTCAGTGCCTCTTTGACCTGCAGTTTCAGGTTCCCTTTTGACGTTTTAGGGATTTGAACGTTAAAATGCAGCTCTTTTGGAAGCGCTGGAGAATCTCGTGTCTCGTGCACAAATAAAACGTCTTTCTTTTGCCGCACAGCGCTCACGTTTTGCTCCTCAGACTTTTGTATTTCCAAAGACCTCTCTCCTAGAATGACCTGTCTCTCCTCCAGTAAAACAGACTGTCTAACTTCCTGTCCTTCCTGGATTTGAAAAGCCAAATCCTGCTCTGCCGCGTCTAAAACCGTGCAGCTTTCCGTCGCGACCGCTTTCTCCTCGATAAAAATTGGACGTTTGGGGATTTTCGGCTCAGTTTTGACGACTGATTTAAACTCGGCGTCTGTTTTGATATTATCCGTGTGTCCTTCTTCCAAAGCTCGGGTTTCTGTCACGTTTAGCGGCTGCAGAATGTTCCAGAATTCCTCATTTTGCACCAAAGCTCGCTGCTGTTTGACGTCGCTCACAAACGGAGATTCTTTGGACATTTGCGTCGCTAAAACGGACACAGGAAGCACACTGATTGGCTTTGCTTCTGTGCGAATCTCGGGTCTAACTCCTGAAACTGAGACTTTTAGCTCACCCTCACGCTCTGCTGTCAGCGCTCGTCTTTCTTCGGAAATCGCTGCATTTTTCCGAGCGCGTTCCAGTTTCTGAATCGCGGTAAATTCCTCGTTTTTTCTGTCTTTTATCACGTCTTCTTTC
The DNA here is from genome assembly GCA_019453435.1 of Rhinogobius similis. Classification (NCBI taxonomy): domain Eukaryota; kingdom Metazoa; phylum Chordata; class Actinopteri; order Gobiiformes; family Gobiidae; genus Rhinogobius; species Rhinogobius similis. The sequence goes on from CM033633.1 coordinate 615,402, forward strand.
GGTAAAACGGTCGGAGAATGAACACACTGCACATGCTTCTTTTGCTGCGTCTCTTTCTTGATTTGAACCGATTCTGTGTTCGGTTTTTCGGTGATGACTTCAGATTTCTCGCTCACTAAAGTTCGCTGTTCGTCTTGGGTCACCGTTTGTAAAATCATCGGGCTTTTCGTCATCGCTGCTTGTTCCAGATTGGGTTTTTCGACACTAAACCTGCCCTCGGCTTCGTAAACGTCTTGTTTGGAGCTAACCTGCAGCTTTAGCACTCTCTCCTCTTCCCTCTGAACCTCTAAAGTCACTCCTGTCTCTAGACTTTCCACTTTGCCCTGCTGCTCCGCCTGAATCTCACGTCTCTCTTCGACAGTCGCAGCTGATTTTACATCTAAATCCTTTATTTGAGCTGCCTTCTCCTGATCTGGTTTGACTATTTCAAATGCTTCCTCTTTGAATAACTCTGTTTTAGTTTGACTCATTGGTGCTACCACACTTTTAGCTCTTTCTTTTTCAATCTGTGGCTTCGTAGGTTTATCTGCGTCTTGTATAATCTCTGTGTGACTTTCTGTGAGCTGCATTTGTTCTGAAAATTGGGCTGAATACAAAATCTTTACCCCTTCTGTGACTTTGAAGCTGTTTTCCTCCTGAGGACGGTGTATTTGACCCAGTGTTTCGTCTTGAATGGGTAAAGCGCACTCGACTTGTGGCCCGCTCACGATCTGACGTGTTTCTGTCGAGAGTTTTGGCTTTTCTTGAGCGACGTCTTCAAGCCGCTGGGCTTTCACCGTGCTCAAAGGGAAAACCTCCTCAGAAGTGGCCGACATAAGTTTAGATTTCTCCTCTTTTATGAAACAAACCTCTGATATTTCCGGGCTGAGGATTTTGTCTGAGTGTTGCTCCATTATCTTCTGCTGCTCTTCAATGGACGAAACAAACGCCGTCATCCGCAGCTGTTTCCCCTGAATCGCGACAGAGGTTTCTGGGTGTTTCGGCGGCGCTGGAGACACCCGTTCTTGGATGGCGTGGGACTGCAGCACCGCCGCTTGCTGCGTTAGCGTTTCCTTGTGCAGCGTCGCGGCTAAAACGTCGACTCCGGTGAGCGCCTGCACCTCCTCGCTCTGGATGATCTGCCGGTCGTCCGTGCTGATCGTGTAGATCATTTGGTCGGATCGTTCGCGGCTCGTGCGGGTTTCGCTTTGTCCCGCCAGAGAGATTTTCAGTCCAGAACTTCTCTTCACCAGAACCAGGAGCTCGGCGCTACACGACGCTTCGCCAAAAGAGTTAATGGCTTTGCAAACGTAAACGCCGCTGTCTTCGGCTTTCACGGTTTTAATGCTCAAAAAGCCGCTGCCGTCCGAGTTCGTCGCGATGAGACGGAGCGCGCTCGGCTGAAGCAGGACGTTTCCTCTGAACCATTTCACTTCGGGGAGAGGTTTTCCCGTCACGACGAAACCGAACGACGCCTTGGCTCCTTCTGAAACATGCACATTCTGAACCGTTTTGGTAAAAAGCGGTGGTTTACCCGTCTCTTTAACCTCCACGTTTAAGTACGACTTAGACGTTGCCTGTCCGAACCTGTTGCTGACCGTGCACGAGTATTCGCCTTTGTGCTCTTGCCGGATTTCACGGATCACGAGGCAGAATTCCTCCTTTTCGTGGGTGAATTCGTACAGAGACGAGGAGCTAATGTTGGCGCCGTCGTGGAACCACTGCGCGGTCGGTTTGGGGAAGCCGGACGCGCGCACCGTGAACGTGAACGATTCGCCGACGCTCGCCGAGACGTTACGGGAGAGTTCGCTGAGGAAGGACGGCTTCTCTCGCTTTCGGGGTGACGAGGTGAAGCGTTTGGGTTTGGGCCGAGGGTCGGGTTTGTCCGAGAGTTTGGGGTCAGAGACGATCGCTGACGGGACAAAACCAGGGTTAGACACAGAAACGCAGCGGTAGTTCAGTTACTCAAGTAAAAGCACCGGAAGTGTGAAAACAAAACACTCAAGTAAAAGTTTTTAAGTGCCCCTTTAAAAATGTACACAAAAACTGCAAGAAAAATGTGCACATGATAAATACTGAGCCATAAATATTGTTTCAACTATTATTTACTGGAACGATAAGTCGGTATAGTCATGATTATGGGACAAACCACGTGAAAACTCGTACAAATTAAAGTTTTAGGACATAAACCCAACATATACTTCCACAAACTTTAAAGCGTTTGTATTTGGACACAGTTTAAAGACATCTCTGTGAAGTGTTCTTGGTTCCACTCGGTCTTAAAGGTGAATCAAACCTGCTTTTGTGCATGAAAAACAACAAACGTGTTATTGTACATTCTGTGGGACGATGTTCCTGTTTATGAACCTTAAAGGACAGAATATGAAACTATATTCAACAGGAACATTCAGACTGGAAACATTTTGTGTGGTTTTACTCTGGTTTTTACCTTTCATTTCTGGAGCCTGAGCGGACGGTTTGCCTTCCACTTCAGTGACTGTAAAGACACAGAAAACAAATTTAAAATCGCTGTAAAAGCAGAAAACACAGGTTTATTATGGTGCAGGACGGAGTTAGTCGTGCTCCATATAAACTGAACCTGCCCAAGTGAAGAAGACGAGACGAGACGGGACCGAGGCGTTTTACTGGTGAAATAAACGTGTTACAGAGTTTAAACGTCGTGTGAAATCCTCATTATTAGAGTTTAAACTCTGTGTCGAGTGCGTCGTGTGGTGTACGTCGTGTGCGTCGTCGTGTGCGTCGTGTGCGTCGTGTGAAATCCTCATTATTAGTGTTTTAACTCTGCGTCGTGTATGTCGAGTGCGTCGTCGTGGTGCGCCGAGTGCGTCGTGCGCGTCGTCGTGGCGCCATGTGCGTGGTCGCGTCGTGGTGAAATCCTCATTATTAGTGTTTAAACTCTGTGTCGTGTACGTCGTGTCCGTCGAGTGCGTCGAGTGCGTCGTGTACGTCGTGTGCGTCGAGTGCGTCGAGTGCGTCGTGTACGTCGTGTGCGTCGAGTGAAATCCTCTGAGTTCATTCTCATGTTCTCAGCGCTGACGGTCCGGTCTCGTCTCCTCGGGTTCGGGGCAGGTTTGGTGAAGTCTGTCATGCTTTTCTTTGCTCTTGTTTCTGCTCAGAGTGAGTCAGACACTTTCCTTCAGTGTCTGAACTTTTATGGTGAAGATTCGGTGAAAAAAAGAGTTCCTAAATGAGCCAAAAGCATGCAGATCCCAACCTTTGGGCCACAAGCTCTTGGCCGTGACCGTTGCATTTGTCTTAGAGTAAAAGTCTTCCAGGTTGAGCCGATTGTTAAACCAGAGCGTGAACGCGGCTCGTTTGGTGCCGAGCTTCCCCGAGCGCCGCAGCAGCTCCAGGGGCGCTCGCAGCACAAAGTCTGCCCCAAACGGAGCCTCGTAATCGGGGAAGAACAGCTGCATCTGCAGGGCCTCCTCCAGGCGGCAGACGGGGTCCAGGTCCGGGTCTGGTTTGGGCTCTGGTTGTGGGTTAGATTCCCGCAGAGGCCCGGGTCGTGCGGAGCAGACTTTGGGGACAGTTTGGGAAACAGAATCGGCAGAAATGGGGGTTTCTGACGAGAGGGTTGGTCGTAAATCTGGGTGGGATAAAGTTAGAAGTCAGTCAGGGCCAGACGGGACGGTAGTACAGAGAGTTAACACCAGGGGGAGACACAACAGGGGAAACAACACCAGGGTTTAACACCAGGGGGAGCCACAACAGGGGAAGCAGCAGAAACAACACCAGGGTTTAACACCGGGGGGAGCCACAACAGGAGAAACAACACCAGGGTTTAACACCAGGGGGAGCCAGAAAGTGACAGGAGACACTGGGTGTGAGGCGAATGAGGTTTAACACAGAGAGGTGTGGCCACATGTACCAGAGACAGCGCTAGCACGTTAGCCGCCACGCTTGAAACAGGAAGTGAGATGTTTCAAACAGGAAGTGAGCCGTGTTTCAAACAGGAAGTGAGCCGTGTTTCAAACGGGAAGCTCTAGACTCAAATGTTGGTTTTGAAAAGCTCCACTTGATCCTGGTGTTTTTATGTCACTGTCGTCTTTGTAAATAAAGACAGGAACAACAATAACCGACCAATCAGGAGCCTTCTTTTCCTGAGCTCCGGCTGGCGTTAGCAGCAGGTTTGATTGACAGCTGCGCGGCACCTTTTACAGCCCGGCTCCTGATTGGCTCTGGGGTTGCCATGAAACTCTCGGATTTGGAACAGGGCTCTATGTCAGCCGCTAAAACTGCTAGCATCTATTAGCCGCTAAAACAGCTACCTCTGATTAGCATCAGTTTGCTCCAGATGAACAGAGACACTACACGCGCTCGTAAAACAGTGTCTGGGTTCAACAGCAGGGGGCAGCAGTGAGAGTTAGTGAAGGCTCAACAAAGAGCTGCTTCATCCTCAAACCTCGAATCGCTTCAGCTCGGTCCTTTTGAATGTGGGATACATTTTTACATCTGACGTCACAAACATAAATCAGATCTAAATCCTCTTGAATGAATAATCCTGAGGCCGATGTCAGAGATTCACAAAAAGACGTTCATCGTAGAAAAGGTTTCAGGGTTGTCATCTGGACGCTGTTTGAAGATCGAGACGTTTCCACTTTTATCCAGAAGTCATTGTCAATCTGAGAGTTGGTCTGAGAACTCTGCCTTATGCTGCTCTGATCTGTGTAAGCCCCGCCCACTCCACTCCATTCCAGAGGGACTCTCTCTTAGACAAAGAGAGAGAAGAGAGAGAACCCCTCTCTAAACAGGAACGGGGGTTTAAGATTTAATTTAGCCAAGACTTAATGACCGCCTCCTGACCCCCTGGTCCAAGTCAATGGACCAGTCACATGCTAATCATATGCTAATTATATGTTAATCAGACACTCAGCGGTGATGAGGGAGTAACAGCTAACAATAGGACAATAGAACAAAGGCTTCACAACAGATTAGCCTCAGGTGACACTAGGCAGGGCCAACGATTAACCAATCAAAGACAGGCCATTATCAGTGACTCCTCCCTGTGGGCGGGGCTCTCACCACTCAGACTAGCACATAAGGCAGAGTTCCCAGACCAGCTCAGTGACTCACAGTGACTTCTGGATAAAAGTCGAAATGTCTCGATCTTCAAACAGCGTCCGGATGACGACCCTGTGACCTTCTCTATGATGGAACCCGCCTGGACCAATGAGGGGTCACATCGACTAAAAAGACGTTTAATAATTCCAAGTTTGTGAGACGTGGCTAAAGCTACAGTCAACAGGAAACTACTTCCTGTGTGTCCTGCATTTATTTCCTTCTGCAAAGACTCTACGCCGCGTTTGACCCTCTTTATGTCGTGCATTTGGATCATGTTGATGATTATGATCTGGAAACAGCTGATGCTAACATGCTTTGCTAGCTTTGATTTGGAGGTTCACAGAAGGTGGAGACAGCGATGGAGGGAAGGAGGTGAGTGAAGGACAGGGTGAACACAGACACGGCCCTGAAGCGAGGGACAAGGACATGGAAAGACGGAGAGATGGTGCTGGTTTGATGGAGCAGACGGTGACGAGATGAAGACGAGGTGAAGACGAGGTGAAGACGAGGTGAAGAGGAGCTGATGAAGAGGCGGAGGAGGTCAGAGGAAACACAACACAAACCGCTTAGACCTTGCAGCGTGAGTCGAGCCGACGCCGAGCTGCTGCCGTTGGCGTTGGCCGCGGTGCATCGGTAAACGCCCTGGTCCTCACGGCTCACCGCGGCGATCACCAGACCCAGACTCGGACCTGCTCTGAAGGTCCGGACCCGGTCTGAGTCCGGGTCCAGCCCGGTGCCGTTGTGGTCCCATTCCGCGGCGCTGAAGCCCACGAAGGAGCAGCTGAACCGGGCTTCGTCCCCCGAGGAGACACACACGTCCTGCATGTCGTCCACCAGCCGAGGAACATCTCCAAAACTCTGCTCCGGCTCAGAGCTGAAGGACTGGTGAAAAGAGCTCTGAACGACTCGCGAGACGCACGAGGAGACATGAGACGTCTGCTCAGAGCGTTCCACAGAGAAGGAACCGAAGCTCTGAGGTTCAACGTGTTCCACAGTGAAGGAACCGAAGCTCTGAGTCTGAGAGAGCTCAAACAATTCAGACTGAAACTCAGGAGAAACCTCAGACGAGACGGCCGGGACTGACAACAAGAGAGACACAGAGACATGGAGTTACAACGAGAGACGAGGAGGAGAAAGAGAGAGGAGGAGGAGGAGGAGAAACAGAGACACAGGTTAAGGACGACCAGAGAGAACGTGACCTGAAGAACCTGGTGGAGATGGAGCTGCTCTTCAGAGAGTGTAATAAATACTGCTGTCAATGTGACTTTATCACAAGAATCAAATGAATCACACTTTTGAAATACGATTCATCACAATTATTCACGTTCCAAAACGATTCTAAGTGTGATATTTAACTGTAACATAAAAAACATAAAGAGTCTGTTGCACATTTTAGTGAAAGTATAAATATTTAACAGCCCCAACTGGCTTTAATTTAAGTTTAATTTAAGTTTAACACAGAGTTCTAAAGCAGTTTGGAGGAATATTTGACTAATTCAAGATCTTCACTTCAGTTTTCTTTGATCAGTAAAAGAAGACGAGGGACAAAGAGGAACACATGGATGAGGAAACTCCATCACAAATAAATAAAACAACAGTCTTTAAAAGTAAACACAAGAGGAGGAAGAACGACAGGACAATTTGACAAAAAAACATGATTTTTCAGTTTCAAACGATGACAAAGATCCTCAAACAAAGACGGATCCTGCTCAGTTCTTCTGCATCGTCACATTTTCAGGACTGGACCAAGTCTCAGTCCAGATCCAGGTCTTTGGTTTAGACTTTGGTCCAGACTTTCAGAGTCCAGTGTCTGTTTGAAAGCTCTGAGCTGTGATTGGTCGATTGTTCCTACTGAGGATAAGAGCAAACAAACACTGGAAACAAACGAGGAAGAACGAAAGAAGGAGAGAAAGTAAAGAGAATCTACCCCAGATCGAATCAATCAATATGCAACTAAACCAGGTCTAACCCAGAACTCAAGCAAGAACTGAACCTGGACTAAAGTGGGACTTATATCTGCAGATTATAAACTCTTGAAATCTGCTCTAAATCTAAGTTCTACCAAGGAAGGAAAGAAGGAAAGAGACGAGAGAAAGAAGCAAAACCACAAATCCACAAAAGCATTCTTTAGTCCTGGTTTGTCTGAGGTCTGTGGACTAAACCAGGACCAAACCAGGACTAAACCAGGACCAAACCAGGACTGAGGCGGTTCCTGGCGGGTGCGGTCCTGCAGAGCCTCACCGTCGATGTTGAGCGTGGCGGCGGTGGTCACGACGCCGCCGGCGTTGGAGATGACGCAGGAGAACTCGCCCTCGTGCTCCAGCTGCACTTTGGACACGTTCAGGTAAAACGTCTCTCCAGAACGAGACACTTGGAACTCCGAAGAGTCCCGGAGCTCACGAGCGTTCAGGAACCAGGACACCGACAGGTCTGGAGCGAGAACCAGGGTGAACGGGGCTGAACAGGGCTAAAGCAGGGCTAAACCAGGGCTAAACCAGGGCTAAACCAGGGCCAAACCAGGGCTAAACCAGGGCCAAACCAGGGCCAAACCAGGTCTAAACCAGGGCTAAACCAGGGCTAAACCAGGGCTAAACCAGGGCCAAACCAGGGCTAAACCAGGGCCAAACCAGGGCCAAACCAGGTCTAAACCAGGGCTAAACCAGGGCTAAACCAGGACTAAACCAGGGCTAAACCAGGGCTAAACCAGGGCTAAACCAGGGCTAAACCAGGTCTAAACCAGGTCTAAACCAGGGCTAAACCAGGTCTAAACCAGGTCTAAACCAGGGCTAAACCAGGGCTAAACCAGGTCTAAACCAGGGCTAAACCAGGACTAAACCAGGTCTAAACCAGGACTAAACCAGGACTAAACCAGGGCTAAACCAGGGCTGAACCAGGTCTAAACCAGGGCTAAACCAGGGCCAAACCAGGTCTAAACCAGGGCTAAACCAGGGCTAAACCAGGGCTAAACCAGGGCCAAACCAGGTCTAAACCAGGGCTAAACCAGGGCCAAACCAGGTCTAAACCAGGGCTAAACCAGGGCTAAACCAGGTCTAAACCAGGGCCAAACCAGGGCTAAACCAGGGCTAAACCAGGGCTAAACCAGGGCTAAACCAGGTCTAAACCAGGGCCAAACCAGGGCTAAACCAGGACTAAACCGGGGCTAAACCAGGACTAAACCAGGGCTAAACCAGGACTAAACCAGGGCTAAACCAGGACTAAACCACAGCTAAACCAGGTCTAAACCAGAACTGAACCAGGACTAAACCAGGACTGAACCAGGACTGAAACTGGACTGTGGAGGTACTGACCGTCTCCAAAGGCGGCGCACTGGAACTTGGCGGTGCGTCCTTCTGCCACGAGAACGTCTCTGAGAGGAAGCAGCAGCGACGGCGGAGAAACACGAGCCACTTCTGCGTGAACCGGGACTGAAACACAAATGTCAGATCAGAAAAGTAACACTGCCCCCACAGGTATAACATGTGTATAACATGTGTATAACATGTGTATAACATGTGTATAACATGTGTATAACATGTGTATAACATGTGTATAACATGTGTATAACATGTGTATAACATGTGTGTATAACATGTGTATAACATGTGTATAACATGTGTATAACATGTGTATAACATGTGTACACAGTAAAGTCTCACCGGACACGTTGAGCTCGGCGGCGCTCGTGGCTTCTCCGTACTCGTTACGAGCTTCGGCGCTGTAGAGTCCGGAGTCCTCTGGAGCCACGTCCAGGAGCAGCAGTGTGTGTTCTTCTGCGTCGTGCATGAACTTGATCTTGTTTGAAGCGTCCAATGAGGAGCCTTCTCTGTACCATGTGACCTGAGGCGCCGGCAAACCGCTGACCTGCACCGAGAACCGAATCGGCTTCCCCACCGCGACGTCGAGAGGAGACATGTGCCGCACGATCTCAGGAGGCTCCGGGACTGAGAAGGGAAAAGAGGTTAGACCAGGACCAGACCAGGACCAGACCAGGACCAGACCAGGACCAGACCAGGACTAGACCAGGACCAGACCGGGACTAAAGCCCGATCTGAGGAGGTTCCTGAACTAAAGAAAGGAGAAGATCTGAGGTTAGACCAGGACTGAACCCGCTCTAACCCCAGACTTACACCTGACGGTGAGCTGCAGGTTTGAAGCCGGTCTAATCCCGGTCTAATCCCGGTCTAAACCAGGTCTAAACCAGGTCTAAGCCCAGACTTACGCCTGACGGTGAGCTGCAGGTCGCGGCTGTTCTTCCCGGCGTAGAAGGTGTAGACTCCGGCGTCGCTGCGGTACGTCTCGGCGATGGTGAGGCGGTGAAGTTTACGGATCGTGACGTAACTGAAACGTTCTTCTGATGCAAAGTTGATCTGGACTCCGTTTCTGGCCCAACGGCCCTCGACTTCCTCCTCGTTCACCTCCAGCTCGAAGTTCGCCCTCTGCTTCTCCACAACCTGAGGACGAGAGAGAGTCTGAACCGGGTCTGGACCGGGTCTGGACCAGGTCTGGACCGAGTCTGAACAGGGTCTGAACCAGGTCTGAACTGGGTCTGAACCGGGTCTGGACCGAGTCCGAACCGGGTCTAAACCAAGTCCGAACCGGGTCTGAACCGGCTCTGAACCGGGTTTGAACCGAGTCTGAACCAGGTCTGAACCGGGTCTGAACCGGGTCTGGACCGAGTCCAAACCGGGTCTGAACAAGGTCTCAAACAGGACTAAGCCAGGGCTAAAACCAGGACTAGAGCGAAACTAAACCAGGGTCTAAACAATCTGGGACTGAAGTCCTCAAGAGAGAAAATATTTATGGTCAGTCTCAGTCCCAGGTCTCGGTCAGAGGCCTCGGTCAGTCCCAGGTCTCGGTCAGTCCCAGATCTCAGTCAGTCCCAGGTCTCGGTCAGTCTCAGGTCTCGGTCAGTCCCAGGTCTCGGTCAGTCCCAGGTCTCGGTCAGTCTCAGGTCTCGGTCAGTCCCAGGTCTCGGTCAGTCCCAGGTCTCGGTCAGTCCCAGGTCTCGGTCAGTCCCAGGTCTCGGTCAGTCCCAGGTCTCGGCCTCGGTCAGTCCCAGGTCTCAGTCAGTCCCAGGTCTCGGTCAGTCTCAGGTCTCGGTCAGTCCCAGGCCTCAGTCAGTCCCAGGTCTCGGTCAGTCCCAGGTCTCGGTCAGTCCCAGGTCTCGGTCAGTCCCAGGCCTCGGTCAGTCCCAGGCCTCGGTCAGTCCCAGGTCTCGGTCAGTCCCAGGTCTCGGCCTCGGTCAGTCCCAGGTCTCAGTCAGTCCCAGGTCTCGGTCAGTCTCAGGTCTCGGTCAGTCCCAGGCCTCGGTCAGTCCCAGGTCTCGGTCAGTCCCAGGTCTCGGTCAGTCCCAGGTCTCGGTCAGTCCCAGGCCTCGGTCAGTCCCAGGCCTCGGTCAGTCCCAGGTCTCGGTCAGTCCCAGGTCTCGGCCTCGGTCAGTCCCAGGTCTCAGTCAGTCCCAGGTCTCGGTCAGTCCCAGGCCTCGGTCAGTCCCAGGCCTCGGTCAGTCCCAGGCCTCGGTCAGTCCCAGGTCTCGGTCAGTCCCAGGTCTCGGCCTCGGTCAGTCCCAGGTCTCAGTCAGTCCCAGGTCTCGGTCAGTCCCAGGTCTCAGTCAGTCCCAGGTCTCGGTCAGTCCCAGGTCTCGGTCAGTCCCAGGCCTCGGTCAGTCCCAGGCCTCGGTCAGTCCCAGGTCTCGGCCTCGGTCAGTCCCAGGTCTCAGTCAGTCCCAGGTCTCGGTCAGTCCCAGGTCTCGGTCAGTCCCAGGCCTCGGTCAGTCCCAGGCCTCGGTCAGTCCCAGGTCTCGGCCTCGGTCAGTCCCAGGTCTCAGTCAGTCCCAGGTCTCGGTCAGTCTCAGGTCTCGGTCAGTCCCAGGTCTCGGTCAGTCCCAGGTCTCGGTCAGTCCCAGGTCTCGGTCAGTCCCAGGTCTCGGTCAGTCCCAGGTCTCAGTCTGGACTCACGATGACTTCCAGACTCTGCGGCTCAGAGATCTTCACGTCTCGTCCTTCCACTGTGAGACGGGCCTGACTCATGCTGGCTCCAGCCACCGCCGTGTACTCGCCCAGGTCCGAGAGCCGGACCGAGGGCAGGACCAGGCGGTGCACAAACTTATCCGAGCTCATCTTGTACCTGCCACAGAGAGGAACCGGGTTAGAACCAGGACTCAAACAGGTCAGAACCAGGACTCGTACGGGTCAGAACCAGGACTCGTACGGGTCAGAACCAGGACTCGTACGGGTCAGAACCAGGACTCGTACGGGTCAGAACCAGGACTAAGGCGGTCCTACCTGTCGGACATCTCCAGCTCTTGTCCGTCCTTCATCCACATCACTTGGATGTTGGGTTCGTTCACTTCACACTCAAACGTGGCTCGTTTCTTCTCTGTGATCTTCAGATCCTTCAGCTGCTTCGTGAACTCCACCACACGAGCTGAAAGTGAAAAACACCACTTACACCACTAAAGATTGAAATCAACTCTGAACCAGAGAAAGAAGCATAAGAAAGCTGCTGAAACGAGTTTAAAAAGCGCCATCCTTCCCCACAGCGCCCTGAGGATGGCCATAACGCCTCGTCTCTTACGTCTTCAGTGGAACCTCGTCACTAAACAGACGTCAGCACATGGAAGACCCTCGACGTAGATCTTTCCCTGAGGTCTGCAGCGGAGCGTGCGGTCGTCAGATAAAAGCGTTCTTACCCTCGACGTAGATCTTTCCCTGAGGTCTGCAGCGGAGCGTGCGGTCGTCAGATAAAAGCGTTCTTACCCTCGACGTAGATCTTTCCCTGAGGTCTGCAGCGGAGCGTGCGGTCGTCAGATAAAAGCGTTCTTACCCTCGACGTAGATCTTTCCTGAGGTCTGCAGCGGAGCGCGGCGGTCGTCAGATAAAGCGTTCTTACCCTCGACGTAGATCTTTCCCTGAGGTCTGCAGCGGAGCGTGCGGTCGTCAGATAAAAGCGTTCTTACCCTCGACGTAGATCTTTCCCTGAGGTCTGCAGCGGAGCGTGCGGTCGTCAGATAAAAGTGTTCTTACCCTCGACGTAGATCTTTCCCTGAGGTCTGCAGCGGAGCGTGCGGTCGTCAGATAAAAGCGTTCTTACCCTCGACGTAGAGCTTGGCGCTGCACTTGGCTGAGCCGGCGCAGAAGGTGTACTCGGCGTTGTCTCCAAAGTGCACGTTCCTCAGCGTCAGGGTGTGGCTGAGCTGTTTGCACCGCGCCTGGCAGCGGTCGGTCGAGCGGATCTCCACGCCGTTCTTCAGCCATTTGTACGTCACGTTCTCCACATTCACCGTCGCCTCAAACGTCACGCTGTCTTTGGCCTGAGCATTAATGTCAGTCAGACGCTGAGTGATCTCCACCGCTGAGACGAGAAGAAGAAGAGAAGAAGAGAAGGAGAGGAAACGAGGAGAAGAGGAGAGGAGAAGAAGAAGAGAGGAGAAGAAGAAGAGAAGGAGAGGAGACGAGGAGAAGAGGAGAGGAGAAGAAGAAGAGGAGAGGAGAAGAAGAAGAGGAGAGGAGAAGAAGAAGAGAAGGAGAGAAGAACAGAAGAGAAGAGAAGGAGAAGAGACGAGGAAAAGAGGAGAGGAGAAGAAGAAGAGAGGAGAAGAAGAAGAGAAGGAGAGGAGACGAGGAGAAGAGGAGAGGAGAAGAAGAAGAGGAGAGGAGAAGAAGAAGAGAAGGAGAGAAGAACAGAAGAGAAGAGAAGGAGAAGAGACGAGGAAAAGAGGAGAGGAGAAGAACAGAAGAGAAGAGAGGAGAAGGAGAGGAGACGAGGAGAAGAGGAGAGGAGAAGAAGAAGAGGAGAGGAGAAGAACAGAAGAGAAGGAGAGAAGAACAGAAGAGAAGAGAAGGTGAAGAGACGAGGAAAAGAGGAGAGGAGAAGAACAGAAGAGAAGAGAGGAGAAGGAGAGGAGACGAGGAGAAGAGGAGAGGAGAAGAAGAAGAGGAGAGGAGAAGAACAGAAGAGAAGGAGAGAAGAACAGAAGAGAAGAGAAGGTGAAGAGAAGGAGAGGAGACGAGAAGAAGAAGAGAAGGAAAGAAGAACAGAAGAGAAGAGAAGGAGAGGAGACGAGGAGAAGAGGAGAGGAGAAGAAGAAGAAGAGAGAGAGGTTAAATGAGGTCTGACAGTGGTCTAAACCAGGCCTGGTCTGGGTTGAATCGTTACGTTTGACGGTGACTCTGGCGCTGACGCTGTCGCTGCCGCAGATGAAGCTGTACTCGCCCTCGTCGTCTCGTGAGGCGTTCATGATCCTCAGAGTGTGCGACTTGGCGCTGCTGCTGATCCTGAACTTCTCGCTAATCTCCAGCTCGGAGCCGTTTCGTTTCCACAGCGAAGGAACGTTCAGGTGAGAAACCTCTGTCTCCAGAGCCGCCGACTGAGTCTCAAAGACCTCCACCGGGCGAGGCGGGCGGGTCACGCGCAGAGCTGAGGAGAGAGGGAAGTCAGGACTCAACCGGGACTGACCGGGTCTGAAACAGGACTGAAACAGGTCTGAAACAAGGTCTGAAACAGGTCTGAAACAAGGTCTGAAACAAGGTCTGAAACAAGGTCTGAAACAGGTCTGAAACAGGTCTGAAACAAGGTCGGAAACAAGGTCGGAAACAAGGTCTGAAACAGGTCTGAAACAGGTTTGAAACAGGTGTGAAACAAGGTCTGAAACAAGGTCTGAAACAAGGTCGGAAACAAGGTCTGAAACAGGTCTGAAACAGGTCTGAAACAGGTTTGAAACAGGTGTGAAACAAGGTCTGAAACAAGGTCTGAAACAAGGTCTGAAACAAGGTCTGAAACAGGTCTGAAACAAGGTCGGAAACAAGGTCTGAAACAGGTCTGAAACAGGTC
>CM033633.1:631797-664297 GCA_019453435.1 Rhinogobius similis
AACATCCATTTGACGGGAATGTCGTCCTCAGACAGACCCAGCTCGAACACCGCGGCGCCCCCTAGCAGCGACGTCACGTCCTTGGGCTTCTTCAGGATCTTAATGGCTGAACACAAGGGACAGAGTGAGTGTCCCTCAGTCTGGACAGTATTAACACTCACAGGTGTGCTGCGTTTGTCATGTTGTTATTGGCCTGGAGGGCGGCGCTAACGCCTAACTGGCATCTCATGTTTGAGGACAAAAAAAACACTGGCACGTACTGAGGCGCCATCTGCTGGCTGCATACACAAACTTCACTAACTGTGTTTGTGATAATGTGATGAGCCGTTAGCATTAGCATTAGCAGGGACTGTGTTTAGAGGCTCAGAGTCTGTGACGATTAAAGACGTAAAACAGCAGAAGATTCTTAGATAAATGACGTCAAATATCAGGAAAAGGTCACAGATGGAGGGAGTTTAACAGGAAGTGTTTTTGAGGCTTTTCTAACCAGGATTCACCAAACGGTGAATGAAGCTAAATGTAACTCCAGGTATAAAGCTCAGTCTGGATGTACAGAAGGGTTAGGTTCTAGTTTTAAGGTGTGTTTCCTCGTTGCGTCTAAACTCACTCTCGACGTTGAGCCGGGCGTTGGCCGACAGTTTGCCGAGCTTGAAGGAGTACACGGACTCGTCGTGGGCGGTGCAGTTGCGGACGGTGAGCGTGTGCACGGCGCCCTCTATGGTGATGCTGTACTTGTCGCTGGGCGTCAGTTCCACGCCGTTCTTGATCCACTGAGCGCCTCGAACGTCCTCATGAGTCAACTCCAGGCTGAAGACGGCCTCCTGCGTCTGCACCACCGTCAGGTTACGAAGGGTCTTCTTCACCTTCACCGCTGTGTGAGGGGGGGGGAGGAGAGAGGGGGAGAGAGGAGAGAGAGGGGAGGGGGAGGAGAGAGGGGGGGAGGAGAGGGGGAGGGGGGCAGAGGGGAGAGAGGGGGAGAGAGGGGGAGGGTTAGAACCAGGGTGTAGATAGGTCTAATGCAGGTGTAAACCGGGACTAAACCAGGACTAAAGCAGGACTAAAGCAGGACTAAAGCAGGACTAAACCAGGACTAAAGGAGGACTAAACCAGGACTAAAACAGGACTAAACCAGGACTAAACCAGGACTAAACCAGGACTAAAGCAGGACTAAAGCAGGACTAAACCAGGACTAAAGGAGGACTAAACCAGGACTAAAACAGGACTAAACCAGGACTAAACCAGGACTAAAAAGGACTAAACCAGGTCCAAACGTCTGATCTGGTCTCAGGACTAAACCAGGACTAAACCAGGTCTAAACCAGGACTAAACCAGGACTAAAGGAGGACTAAAGCAGGACTAAACCAGGACTAAAGGAGGACTAAACCAGGACTAAAACAGGACTAAACCAGGACTAAACCAGGACTAAAAAGGACTAAACCAGGTCCAAACATCTGATCTGGTCTCAGGACTAAACCAGGACTAAACCAGGTCTAAACCAGGACTAAACCAGGACTAAAGGAGGACTAAACAAGGATTAAATGAGGACTAAACCAGGACTAAACCAGGACTAAAGCAGGACTAAACCAGGACTAAACCAGGACTAAAACAGGACTAAAGGAGGACTAAAACAGGACTAAACCAGGACTAAAACTGGACTGAACCAGGTCCAAACGTCTGATCTGGTCTAAGGACTAAACCAGGACTAAACCAGGACTAAACCGAGTCTAAACCAGGACTAAAGCAGGACTAAAACAGGACTAAAACAGGACTAAACCATGTCCAAAGGCCTGCCCCGGTCTCAGGACTCACCCTCGACCCTCAGCGTGGCCGAGGTCTTGGACGTGGCGACCTGGTAGGAGTATTCTCCGATGTCGGTTGCCTTGGTGATGCTGATGACGAGTCGGCGGACGGCGCCTTTGTCCTCGCTCCTCACGTTCTCGCTGAAGTCCACCGGCGTCCCGTCCTTCAGCCACTGGCCCTGGGACGCCGGGTTGGCCACCTCGCACTCCAGCACCGACGTCTGCGAGTCCGCCACCACCAGGTCTCTGAGCGGCTTCTTTATGGCGCCACCTGCAGGACGCACGAGTTAGAGCCACAGACGGAGCACAGGTTTGTCTTTATTCACTTCATTCTGTTCAGATTGGACTAAACATTTGTCCAGTTTGTATAAAGTGTATAACGTTACTTCCTGGTTGCACATAATTCCACAACTGTTACCTAGCAACCAGTCCATATACATTACACAATAGTTAGGGTTAGACAAATAATAATATGTTAAATGATTGCATAAAAAATGTGCAACAAAAAGAACAATAAAAGTGAAGTGCTTGTATAGACTTTAGATCCTAAAGTGCAATTTCTGCACTTTTGTGATTAATTGGACAGACATTTCACATTTGTCTGAGAACTAAACCTCAACTAATAGTTTTTTTTCTAAAATTTAATAAAGATATTGATATTGGTTAATATCTGTCTGGAAAAATGTCACACGCAGACACTTGAACCTAGACAGTCTGAGAGAACAACCTTCTACTGACTGAGAATTAAAACAGATTGTCAGACACCTGGCCTTAAGCTTTTTTACGTGCACGGGGAGAGAAAGTGGCGCTTTCATCAGCTCGTCCCACTTCTGCAGTGGCGCTTTCATCAGCTCGTCCCACTTCTACAGTGGCGCTTTCATCAGCTCGTCCCACTTCTACAGTGGCGCTTTCATCAGCTCGTCCCACTTCTGCAGTCGCGCTTTCATCAGCTCGTCCCACTTCTACAGTGGCGCTTCTGTCAGCTCGTCCCACTTCTACAGTGGCGCTTCTGTCAGCTCGTCCCACTTCTACAGTGGCGCTTTCATCAGCTCGTCCCACTTCTACAGTGGCGCTTCTGTCAGCTCGTCCCACTTCTACAGTGGCGCTTTCATCAGCTCGTCCCACTTCTACAGTGGCGCTTCTGTCAGCTCGTCCCACTTCTACAGTGGCGCTTCTGTCAGCTCGTCCCACTTCTGCAGTGGCGCTTTCATCAGCTCGTCCCACTTCTACAGTGGCGCTTTCATCAGCTTGTCCCACTTCTACAGTGGCGCTTTCATCAGCTCGTCCCACTTCTACAGTGGCGCTTCTGTCAGCTCGTCCCACTTCTACAGTGGCGCTTTCATCAGCTCGTCCCACTTCTGCAGTGGCGCTTTCATCAGCTCGTCCCACTTCTACAGTGGTGCTTCTGTCAGCTCGTCCCACTTCTGCAGTGGCACTTCTGTCAGCTCGTCCCACTTCTACAGTGGCGCTTTCATCAGCTCGTCCCACTTCTGCAGTGGCGCTTTCATCAGCTCGTCCCACTTCTACAGTGGTGCTTCTGTCAGCTCGTCCCACTTCTGCAGTGGCACTTCTGTCAGCTCGTCCCACTTCTGCAGTGGCGCTTTCATCAGCTCGTCCCACTTCTACAGTGGTGCTTCTGTCAGCTCGTCCCACTTCTGCAGTGGCACTTCTGTCAGCTCGTCCCACTTCTGCAGTGGCGCTTCTGTCAGCTCGTCCCACTTCTACAGTGGTGCTTCTGTCAGCTCGTCCCACTTCTGCAGTGGCACTTCTGTCAGCTCGTCCCAACTGCAGTCTCTTCCAACTTGCCTCTCACTTCCCCTGCCTTTTATTAGTTCACTCAGATAGGCAGAGAGACTGGTACGGAGCAACACCATATATCGGGTTAAAACAACATGCTGCATTAAGCGTCTGGTTTTCTTCAGCTAACATTCCACACGTAAGCACATGTTTTATTACCAGTATCATTTTGACAAACCTTTAAGGATATTTCCACAATATCTCGGAGCCCTAATCACTTAAACAGATGCTTCACTGGAGACACGTTCAGGCAGAACTGACCCAGAGAGCCAGTGGAAACGTGGCTTCAGTGCACGGCGCCCCCCGGTGGTTACCTGTGACAGTTAAGATGGCGGCGCAGCTCTTCTCTCCCGCAGAGAAGCTGTACTCGCCCTCCTCGTCCTTCATGGCGTTCATGACCGTCAGGCTGTGCAGCTTCTTCTTGGACTCCATCTTGTGTTTGGCGCCGGCTTTGAGCGCTTGTCCTTTAAACGTCCAGAAGGCGTCGATCCCGGCGTGGGACACTTCCACCTCGAACACCACGTTCTCCGACTCCGAACACTCTTTGTTCTGCATCGGGGACACGATCTGGACCGCTGCGACACAAGCACATGATTACACAGATATCGAGCCTAGAACACGATCAGAACCACGGAGAGCGACACAAGCACATGATTACACAGATATCGAACCTAGAACACGATCAGAACCACGGAGAGCGACACAAGCACATGATTACACAGATATCGAGCCTAAAACACGATCAGAACCACGGAGAGCGACACAAGATCAAGACATGACCTGGACCAGAGACGCCCATGAGGACTGAACCAGGACTGAACCAGGACTGAACCAGGACTGAACCAGGACTGAACCAGGACTGAACCAGGACTGAACCAGGCCTAAACCAGGACTAAACCAGGACTGAACCAGGACTGAACCAGGTCTAAACCAGGACTGAACCAGGTCTAAACCAGGACTAAACCAGGACTAAACCAGGACTAAACCAGGTCTAAACCAGGGCTAAACCAGGGCTAAACCAGGACTGAACCAGGACTGAACCAGGACTGAACCAGGACTGAACCAGGACTGAACCAGGACTAAACCAGGACTAAACCAGGACTAAACCAGGACTAAACCAGGACTAAACCAGGACTAAACCAGGTCTAAACCAGGACTAAACCAGGTCTAAACCAGGTCTAAACCAGGTCTAAACCAGGACTAAATCAGGACTAAACCAGGACTAAACCAGGACTAAACCAGGACTGAACCAGGTCTAAACCAGGTCTAAACCAGGTCTAAACCAGGTATAAACCGAGACTAAACCAGGACTGAACCAGGACTGAACCAGGACTGAACCAGGTCTAAACCAGGTCTAAACCAGGTCTAAACCAGGTCTAAACCAAGACTAAACCAGGACTGAACCAGGACTGAACCAGGACTGAACCAGGACTGAACCAGGTCTAAACCAGGTCTAAACCAGGTCTAAACCGAGACTAAACCAGGACTGAACCAGGACTGAACCAGGTCTAAACCAGGTCTAAACCAGGTCTAAACCAGGTCTAAACCAAGACTAAACCAGGACTGGACCAGGACTGAACCAGGTCTAAACCCGGTCTAAACCAGGTCTAAACCAGGACTAAACCAGGACTAAACCAGGTCTAAACCGGGACTTACGTTGTACGGTGAGAGAGCAGGAACTCTCCGCTCGTCCCACCAGAAGACGGTACCGACCCTGGTCCGACTCATGGGTCCGGTTCAGAACCAGTCTCTGCTTGGCTCCTTTGGCCACGGTCTGGATACGGTCCGAACCCGAGATCTGGACCTCGTTGTGGAACCACTTGACTGAGCTGACGTCCTGAGCCGAGATCTTTGCCTCCAGAACGCATTTAGTGCCTTCAACCACCGACATGTCCTTCAGCGGGATCAGGATTCCAATCGCTGAGGGAGAGACCGGGTTAGACGGGACCAAAACAGGACCAAAACAGGACCAAAGAGGACTAAAGAGGACTAAAACAGGACTAAAGAGGACTAAAGAGGACTAAACAGGACTAAGGAGGACTAAAACAGGACTAAAGAGGACGAAAACAGGACTAAAGAGGACTAAAGGAGGACAGAAGGAGGACTAATGAAGGACTAAAGGACGACTAATGGAGGACTAAAACAGGACTAAAGGTGGACTAAAACAGGACTAATGGAGGACTAAAGGAGGACTAAAACAGGACTAATGGAGGACTAAAGGAGGACTAAAACAGGACTAATGGAGGACTAAAGGAGGACTAAAACAAGACTAATGGAGGACTAAAGGAGGACTAAAACAGGACTAATGGAGGACTAAAGGAGGACTAAAACAGGACTAATGGAGGACTAAAGGAGGACTAAAACAGGACTAATGGAGGACTAAAGGAGGACTAAAACAGGACTAATGGAGGACTAAAGGAGGACTAAAACAGGACTAATGGAGGACTAAAGGAGGACTAAAACAGGACTAATGGAGGACTAAAGGAGGACTAAAACAGGACTAATGGAGGACTAATGGAGGACTAAAAATAGGACTAATGGAGGACTAATGGAGGACTAAAAATAGGACTAATGGAGGACTAATGGAGGACTAAAAATAGGACTAATGGAGGACTAATGGAGGACTAAAAATAGGACTAATGGAGGACTAATGGAGGACTAAAAACAGGACTAATGGAGGACTAATGGAGGACTAAAAACAGGACTAATGGAGGACTAAAGCGGCACTAAAAGACCACTAATGGAGGACTAAAGGAGGAATAAAAGAGGACTAAAACATACACAAATAAAACCCTGCACGTTGGTAGCAGCAGTCCTTTAAAGGTGCTAGTATCGGTATCGGTATCGGTATCGGTATCGCACTCACTCTGCACGTTGAGCTTGGCGCTGCTGGTGATGTCGTGAGACGGCACGTTGAAGCCGTACGTCGCCTGGTCGTTCTTCGTCGTGTCTTCGATCAAAAGTTTGTGCGTGGTTTTGTCGATGACCATGTGCACGCGGTCGGACGCTGTGATTGGCTGGCCGTTCTTAAGCCACACCCCCTCCACATTCTCTTGAGAGAAGCGCAGTTCCATCTGAGCGATGTCGCCCTCGCACACCGTCAGGTCAGAGAGCGGCGCCATCAGGGTCACCGGGCGCACTGCGGGAGGAACCGGGTTAAACTGGGACTGGACCGGGTCTAGAACAGGACTGGACCGGGTCTAAACCAGGGCTGGACCGGGTCTAAACCAGGGCTGGACCAGGGTCTAAAACAGGACTGGACCGGGTCTAAACCAGGACTGAACCAGGTCTAAACCAGGACTGGACCAGGGTCTAAAACAGGACTGGACCAGGGTCTAAAACAGGACTGGACCAGGGTCTAAAACAGGACTGGACCAGGACTAAACTAGGACTAAACCAGGACTAAACCAGGACTAAACTAGGACTAAACTAGGACTAAACTAGGACTAAACCAGGACTAAACCAGGACTAAACCAGGACTGAAAGAGGACTAAACCAGGACTAAAGCAGGACTAAACCAGGACTAAACCAGGACTGAAAGAGGACTAAACCAGGACTAAACCAGGACTAAACCAGGACTAAACTAGGACTAAACCAGGACTAAACCAGGACTAAACCAGGACTAAACCAGGACTGAAAGAGGACTAAACCAGGACTAAACCAGGACTAAACCAGGACTAAACCAGGACTAAACCAGGACTAAACCAGGACTAAACTAGGACTAAACTAGGACTAAACTAGGACTAAACCAGGACTTAACCAGGACTAAACTAGGACTAAACCAGGACTAAACCAGGACTAAACTAGGACTAAACTAGGACTAAACGAGGACTAAACCAGGACTAAACTAGGACTAAACCAGGACTAAACTAGGACTAAACCAGGACTAAACCAGGACTAAACCAGGACTAAACCAGGACTGAAAGAGGACTAAACCAGGACTAAACCAGGACTAAACCAGGACTAAACGAGGACTAAACCAGGACTAAACTAGGACTAAACCAGGACTAAACCAGGACTAAACCAGGTCTAAAGCAGGACTCACGTTTCATCTTGAGCGAGGCGCTGGTGCTGAACTCGCCCACTTTAAAGGTGTATTTTCCTTGGTCTTCCTTCTTGACGTCTTTGACAGAGAGCGCGTGGCGCCCCCTCCTGGACGTCATCACGTACTTGCTGCTGGGGGTCAAAGGGTTCTCCCCAAAGAACCAGGTTCCATCTGCGTCCTCGCGAGAAACCACGCACTCGAACTCTGCACTGTAGTTCTCTGGAACCTCTGTGCCCTCCAGACGCTTCAGCAACTCCAGAGGCTCTCCTATTGGACGAGAGACAGGAAGAGAGTCAGGTACAGGGCTCTGATTGGACGAGAGACAGGAAGAGAGTCAGATACAGAGCTCTGATTGGACGAGAGACAGGAAGAGAGTCAGATACAGGGCTCTGATTGGACGAGAGACAGGAAGAGAGTCAGATACAGGGCTCTGATTGGACGAGAGACAGGTAGAGAGTCAGATACAGGGCTCTGATTGGACGAGAGACAGGAAGAGAGTCAGATACAGAGCTCTGATTGGACGAGAGACAGGAAGAGAGTCAGATACAGAGCTCTGATTGGACGAGAGACAGGAAGAGAGTCAGATACAGAGCTCTGATTGGACGAGACACAGGAAGAGTGTCAGATACAGAGCTCTGATTGGACGAGAGACAGGAAGAGAGTCAGATACAGAGCTCTGATTGGACGAGAGACAGGAAGAGTGTCAGATACAGGGCTCTGATTGGACGAGAGACAGGAAGAGAGTCAGGTTGTGGGTGTTGTGGAGGTTGTGGTGGAGGTGGTTGTGGTGGAGGTTGTGGGGCTGTTTGTGGTGGAGGTTGTGGAGGTTGTGGTGGTGGTGGTTGTGGCGGTTGTGACGGTTGTGGTGGTTGTGGTTGTGGTGGATGTTGTGGTGGAGGTTGTGGTGGTTATGGAGGTTGTGATTGGGGCGGTGGAGGTTGTGGTGGTGGTTGTGGTTGGGGCGGTGGAGGTTGTGGTGGTGGTTGTGGTGGTGGTTGTGGTGGTGGTTATGGAGGTTGTGGTGGTTGTGATTGGGGCGGAGGTTGTGGTGGTTGGGGCGGTGGTTGGGGCGGCGGTTGTGGTGGTGGTTGCGGTGGTGGCGGTTGTGGTGGTGGTTGCGGTGGTGGCGGTTGTGGTGGTGGTTGTGGCGGTGGAGGTTGCAGTGGTGGTTGCGGCGGAGGTTGTGGTGGTTGTGGTGGTGACGGGGGTGGCGGTTGTGGTTGCGGTGGTGGTTGTGGTGGTTGCGGTGGCGGTGGCGGTTGCGGCTGAGTCTTACCCTCCACGTGGAGCCTGGCCGTGGTGCGCACAGAGTCGTCGTCGAGCAGCACACAGGAGTAGTCGGCCTCGTCCTTCATGCCGATGGTCAGCACCGACAGGAAGTGCACCTTCCGGTCCGAGTGCATCCTGTACTTGTCTCCAGAGAAAACCTGCTCCTCGCCCTTCAGCCACTTCACCTTCACGAACGGCTCGTTGGTCTCGCACTCGAACGTCGCCATCGTGTCCTTCTCCCGGGCGTTGACGTCCACCAGCTGCTGCGTGAAGGAGATCACCTGCTTGGCTGTGGAGAGGACGGAAAGGGTTAAACCAGGACCGGAACGGGACCAGGACCGGACCAGGGCCGGACCAGGAATGGACCAGGACCGGACCAGGACCAGACCAGGACCGGACCAGGGCTGGACCAGGACTATAACAAGGGTTAGACCAGGTCTAAACCAGGACCGGACCAGGACCAGAACCAGGACTAAACCAGGACTGAACCAGGACTGAACCAGGACTAAACCAGGGCCGAACCAGGTCTAAACCAGGACCGAACCAGGACCGAACCAGGACCAAACCAGGACTAAACCAGGACTAAACCAGGTCTAAACCAGGACTAAACCAGGTCTAAACCAGGGCCGAACCAGGTCTAAACCAGGTTTAAACCAGGACTAAACCAGGTCTAAACCAGGTCTAAACCAGGGCCGAACCAGGACTAAACCAGGTTTAAACCAGGACTAAACCAGGTCTAAACCAGGTCTAAACCAGGGCCGAACCAGGACTAAACCAGGTCTAAACCAGGACTACCACCATTAGAATAAAGTAATTTATCCAAATGGTGGTAAATCTTAAAAAGGCTCATTTCAAAGAAGTCTTCAGTAAAACCTTTCCTCCTGGTTCAAAGCCCAGAACATGTTCAGACGTGACTCACACACTGTTTGCTAAAGTGTAATGGTCCTCACCCTGCACCAGGAGGAAGGCGTGGCTGGACGTCTCCCCCGCTCGGCTCACGGCCTTCACCATGACCGAGGCTGAATCTTCTGCTCTCACGTCTTTGATGACGAGCTCGCACACGTGATCCTCGGGCCAGAACCAGCTGATCCGCTCCGTCTTCTCCAGCTGGACCCCGTTCTTGAACCACTGGCACTCGGGCTCGGGGCGGCCCACCACGCGCACCCTGAAGCGCACCTCCTGGCCCTGGGACACGGTCTGGCTCGTGATGCGCTCCAGGATCTTGGGCGCCTCCATGCTCGCCGACAGCTTCACGCGCTCCGGCTTCTTGGCTTTGGCCGTCAGTTTACGCTCTTCCTCCTTTTTCTTCCTCTCAGCCTCCTCTTTCTCCTGGAGCATCGAGGGAGCAGAGAACACAGGTCTAAACGAGGTCTAAAAGAGGTCTAAAAGAGGTCTAAAACTGGTCTAAAACAGGTCTAAAAGAGGTCTAAAAGAGGTCTAAAAGAGGTCTAAAAGAGGTCTAAAAGAGGTCTAAAACTGGTCTAAAACAGGTCTAAAAGAGGTCTAAAAGAGGTCTAAAAGAGGTCTAAAAGAGGTCTAAAACTGGTCTAAAACAGGTCTATTACAGGTCTAAAAGAGGTCTAAAACTGGTCTATAACTGGTCTAAAAGAGGTCTAAAAGAGGTCTAAAACAGGTCTAAAACAGGTCTAAAACTGGTCTAAAACTGGTCTAAAACTGGTCTAAAACTGGTCTAAAACTGGTCTAAAAGAGGTCTAAAAGAGGTCTAAAACAGGTCTAAAAGAGGTCTAAAAGAGGTCTAAAAGAGGTCTAAAACAGGTCTAAAACAGGTCTAAAACTGGTCTAAAAGAGGTCTAAAAGAGGTCTATAACAGGTCTCAGGTCTAACCCCGGTCTCTCTCTGGTCTAACCCCGGTCTCTCTCTGGTCTCTCTCTGGTCTAACCCCGGTCTCTCTCTGGTCTCTCTCTGGTCTAACCCCGGTCTCTCTCTGGTCTAACCCCGGCATCTCTCAGGTCTAACCCCGGTCTCTCTCTGGTCTCTCTCTGGTCTAACCCCGGTCTCTCTCAGGTCTAACCCCGCTCTCTCTCTGGTCTCTCTCTGGTCTAACCCCGGTCTCTCTCTGGTCTAACCCCGCTCTCTCTCTGGTCTCTCTCTGGTCTCTCTCTCTGGTCTCTCTCAGGTCTAACCCCGCTCTCTCTCTGGTCTCTCTCTGGTCTAACCCTGGTCTCTCTCTGGTCTAACCCCGGTCTCTCTCTGGTCTCTCTCTGGTCTAACCCCGGCCTCTCTCTGGTCTCTCTCTGGTCTCTCTCTGGTCTAACCCCGCTCTCTCTCTGGTCTCTCTCTGGTCTAACCCCGGTCTCTCTCTGGTCTAACCCCGGCCTCTCTCTGGTCTAACCCCGGTCTCTCTCTGGTCTCTCTCTGGTCTAACCCCGGTCTCTCTCTGGTCTAACCCCGGTCTCTCTCTGGTCTAACCCCGGTCTCTCTCTGGTCTCTCTCTGGTCTAACCCCGGTCTCTCTCTGGTCTAACCCCGGTCTCTCTCTGGTCTCTCTCTGGTCTAACCCCGGTCTCTCTCTGGTCTCTCTCTGGTCTAACCCCGGTCTCTCTCTGGTCTCTCTCTCTCTGGTCTCTCTGGTCTAACCCCGGTCTCTCTCTGGTCTCTCTCTCTGGTCTCTCTCTGGTCTAACCCCGGTCTCTCTCTGGTCTCTCTCTGGTCTAACCTCGGTCTCTCTCTGGTCTAACCCCGCTCTCTCTCTGGTCTCTCTCTGGTCTAACCCCGGTCTCTCTCTGGTCTAACCCCGGCCTCTCTCTGGTCTGGTCTCAGGTCCTTACGTTCTTGCGGTGCATGAGCTCCTCCTTGGTCTTCTTCAGCAGGTCTTCATAGCTGTCGTCTCTCTTCCTGCTCTTCAGTTCCACGGAGCTGATGGACTCGTAGTATCCTTCCTCAGTCCTGCGTTTGAACTTGCTCCTCAGCTCCTCCGTCTCCTCCGTCTCCTTCGCGTGGACGATTCTTTGGGCTTTCTTCAGCGTGACCACCTCCTTGAGCGCTCGGTCGTCCTCCCCGGGAGTCTCCGCCCACACCACGTCGAAGGGCACGCGGCCCGGCTCGCTGGCCGCCCCCTCGGCTCGGCCCTCGGGGCGCTTCAGGCGCCCGCGGAGATCCTCTTTCTGTAAGATCTCCAGCTTCACCAGGTGCTCCACTGTGCCCACGTTATTGTCCGCCACCACCTGGAGACAACAGGAACAGCAGGGTCAGAGAGCCGGGTCTGAATCGGGTCTGAACCGGGGCTGAACCGGGTCTGAACCGGGTCTGAACCGGGGCTGAACCAGGTCTGAAGCAAGTCAGTCCTAGGTCAGTCCCGGGTCGGTCTCAGGTCGGTCTCCAGTTGGTCCCAGGTTGGTCTCGGGTCAGTCTTGGGTCGGTCCCATGTTACTTCCCAGGTTGGTCCCCAGTTAAACTTGGGTCGGTCCCAGGTCAGTCTCAGGTCAGTCTCAGGTCGGTCTCAGGTCAGTCTCAGGTCAGTCTCAGGTCGGTCTCAGGTCGGTCTCAGGTCGGTCCCGAGTCGATCCTGGGTCGATCCTGGGTTGATCATGGGACGGTCCCAGGTCGGTCTCAGGTCGGTCCCTGGTCGGTGCCTGGTCGATACTGGGTCGGTTCCGGGTCGGTCCCTGGCCTCGGTACCTTCACTTCGCCGGCGTCGTAGGACTTGACGTCGATGATCTCTAAATAGTAAATGCCGTCGTATCTGAGTCTGTATCGTTTGCTCTTCCGGATCAGTTGTCCGTTCAGGTACCAGTTCACTTTAGGAGCCGGAAACCCGGTCACACGGCACCTGTAAACAACAACAACAATAACAACAACAATAACAACAACAACAACAACAAACAGTTCCAGCAGTGTCCAGCATCAGTCGCAGTATCGTATCATGGAAACCACACGGACCAATCAGGAGCGAGGCTGCTAACAGTTTACGCCCCTCAGCAGCAACGAGCCGTGCTAGCTGTCAATCAAACTTGTCGCTAACATGAAAGAAAAGGAAGCCCCTGATTGGTCGGTTCTTATTGTAAGAAGTTGATTTGTGAAGAACATGACTTTAATCAAAAGTCACATTTTAGCTCCAGATGTGAGTTTGACAGACGCCGTTAGAGAAAAGACCCCAGTGTCACAGGAAGTGGGCGGAGCCAGGACAGACCCAGGGGCACTTCCTGTTTGGTCACTTCCTGTTTGGTCACTTCCTGTTTGGTCACTTCCTGTTTGGTCACTTCCTGTTTGGTCACTTCCTGTTTGGTCACTTCCTGTTTGGTCACTTCCTGTTTGGTCACTTCCTGTTTGGAACATGACGCAGCAGCTCTGGATGTCCAGAGATTTACAATCTGTGGTCGCAGTGTGTACCTGATGCCCTCCCGGTGCCTCCGGTGCCCTCCCGGTGCCTCTGGTGCCCTCCCGGTGCCTCTGGTGCCCTCCCGGTGTCTCAGATCCCTCCAGGTGCCCTCCCGGTGTCTCAGATTCCTCCTGGTGCCTCAGATCCCTCCTGGTGCCTCAGATCCCTCCCGGTGCCTCAGATCCCTTCCGGTGCCTCAGATCCCTCCCGGTGCCTCAGATCCCTCCCGATGCCCTCCTGGTGCCCTCCTGGTGCCCTCCCGGTGCCTCAGATCCCTCCCGATGCCCTCCTGGTGCCCTCCTGGTGCCCTCCCAGTGCCTCAGATCCCTCCCGGTGCCTCAGATCCCTCCCGATGCCCTCCTGGTGCCCTCCTGGTGCCCTCCTGGTGCCCTCCTGGTGCCTCAGATCCCTCCCGATGCCCTCCTGGTGCCCTCCTGGTGCCCTCCTGGTGCCCTCCTGGTGCCCTCCTGGTGCCTCAGATTCCTCCTGGTGCCTCAGATCCCTCCTGGTGCCTCAGATCCCTCCCGGTGCCTCAGATCCCTCCTGGTGCCTCAGATCCCTCCTGGTGCCTCAGATCCCTCCCGGTGCCTCAGATCCCTCCCGGTGCCCTCTTGGTGCCCTCCCGGTGCCCTCCCGGTGCCTCAGATCCCTCCCGGTGCCCTCTTGGTGCCCTCCTGGTGCCCTCCTGGTGCCTCAGATCCCTCCTGGCGCCCTCCCGGTGCCCTCCTGGTGCCCTCCCGTGTACCTGAAGCGTGCCGTGTCTCCCTCGACGATCTGCACAGGTTCTGGCACCAGGACGATCTCGGGGTGAGCCTTCTCGGTCTGCTCTTCTGCCGTGACGCCGTACGGGCCGCCCTCGTGGGCCAGTTTCTCCATCTCCTCCATTCGTGCCACTTTCCGTCCCTCGGGCAGCTGCGACTCCTCCACCAGGCCCTTCTCGTCCTTCACGATGAGCGTGGCGGACGTCTGGTCCACGCCGAACTTGTTGGTGGCTCTGCAGGTGATGACGCCGCTGTCCCGGGCGTAGGCCACCTGCCGAGGACACGTGAGGTCAGGCTTTAGGGGCAACTTACCGGGAGGTTTGGACTTCAAGCCCCGGCTTTGAGCAGAAAGAAAGAGCAAAGAAAGAGCAAAGAAAGAGCAAAGAAACAGAAAAGAAACAGAAAAGAAAGAGCAACGAAAGAGCAACGAAAGAGCAAAGAAACAGAAAAGAAACAGAAAAGAAAGAGCAAAGAAACAGCAAAGAAACAGAAAAGAAAGAGCAAAGAAACAGCAAAGAAACAGCCTGAACAAAAACAACCAGTGACTCAGTGTGAAACAGACTGAGGCCGAGCTTTAAATGTTTCTTTTACTTCTATTTTTACTGGATCTGGTTTTTATTTTAGAGCAGAGTCAGAGCTCAAAGGGACCAAGCCTCCCCCCTCTCCCCTCTCTCCTCCTCCTCCACCCTCCTCCCCCCTCCTCACCTTATAGTCCGGGCTGCAGTAGCTCCTCCTCTCTCTCCTCTCTCCTCTCCCCTCTCCTCCTCCCCCCTCCTCCTCCTCCCCCCTCTTCACCTCGTAGTCCAGGCTGCAGTAGCTCCTCCTCTCTCTCCTCTCCCCTCTCCTCCTCCCCCCTCCTCCTCCTCCCCCCTCTTCACCTCGTAGTCCAGGCTGCAGTAGCTCCTCCTCTCTCTCCTCTCCCCTCTCCTCCCCCCTCCTCCCCCCTCCTCACCTCATAGTCCAGGCTGCAGTACCTCCTCCTCTCTCTCCTCCCCCTCTCCTCCCCCTCTCCTCCCCCTCTCCTCCCCCCTCTCCTCCCCCCTCCTCTCCCTCCTCCCCCTTCTCACCTCGTAGTCCAGGCTGCAGTAGCCTCTCCTCTCTCCTCCCCCCTCCTCTTCCTCCTCACCCTCCTCACCTCGTAGTCCAGGCTGCAGTACCTCCTCCTCTCCTCTCCTCCACCCTCTCCTCCCCCTCTCCTCCCCTCTCCTCCTCCTCCTCCCCTTTTCACCTCGTAGTCCAGGCTGCAGTAGCCTCTCCTCTCTCCTCCCCCCTCCTCTTCCTCCTCACCCTCCTCACCTCGTAGTCCAGGCTGCAGTACCTCCTCCTCTCCTCTCCTCCACCCTCTCCTCCCCCCTCTCTCCCCTCTCCTCCTCCTCCTCCCCCTCCTCACCTCGTAGTCCAGGCTGCAGTAGCCGAACTCGTTGACCATGCGCAGGCGGTTGGCGGCGGCCAGAGGTTTGCCGTCGTGGAGCCATTCCACGGCCATGGTGGGGTCTCCGATGGGTGTGAGGCGACACTCGAAATGGGCGGGGCCAAACTTCTTCATGCGCACGGACGTGAGTTTCTTCTTGAACTGCGGTTTCTGCTGCTTCTCTTTGTCGTAGAGGTCGCCCTCCTCCCACTGGTCCTGGCCGTAGCGCAGGTGCAGCGGCTCCACCTCGGGGGGCGCGATGTCTTTGGCTTTGTAGGTCCCTTTGGGGATGATGAGTTTGCGTTCGGGCTCCGGCTCGGCGTACTCCACCTCCACGTTCACCCTGCAGCGCGTGGTGTCGCGGCCCGCTTTGTTTATGGCTGTGGCTGTGTACCAGGCGCTGTCTGAGCCGACGGCCGACGGGATCTGGAACTTCGCCTCGCCGCGGGTGCCTTCCACTCTGAGGGGGGGGCACGACGACAACAACAACAACAACATGACAACAACAACAACACAACAGAGGGGAGGGGCCACCACAACAACAGGAGAGAGAGGGGGACGAGGTTAATAAAGTCACATTTTCCTGAGTGACATTTTCCTCACGTTGTACTTCAGAGTCTCTTTCACCTGAAGTCGAGACTCATTAAGGAACCAGATCTTTGCCTGATGTTGGGGTGCCTTACCTGATGTTGGGGTGCCGTACCTGATGTTGGGGTGCTTGTGGGTGCTTGTGGGTGCTTGTGGGTGCTTGTGGGTGCCGTACCTGATGTTGGGGTGCTTGTGGGTGCTTGTGGGTGCCGTACCTGATGTTGGGGTGCTTGTGGGTGCTTGTGGGTGCCGTACCTGATGTTGGGGTGCTTGTGAGTGCTTGTGGGTGCCGTACCTGATGTTGGGGTGCTTGTGGGTGCTTGTGGGTGCTTGTGAGTGCTTGTGGGTGCCGTACCTGATGTTGGGGTGCTTGTGGGTGCTTGTGGGTGCCGTAGCTGATGTTGGGGTGCTTGTGGGTGCGTACCTGATGTTGGGGTGCTTGTGGGTGCTTGTGGGTGCCGTACCTGATGTTGGGGTGCTTGTGTGTGGGTGCCGTACCTGATGTTGGGGTGCTTGTGGGTGCTTGTGGGTGCTTGTGGGTGCTTGTGGGTGCGTACCTGATGTTGGGGTGCTTGTGGGTGTCGTAGCAGATGTTGGGGTGCTTGTGGGTGCTTGTGGGTGCGTACCTGATGTTAGGGTGCTTGTGGGTGTCGTAGCAGATGTTGGGGTGCTTGTGGGTGCTTGTGGGTGCCGTACCTGATGTTGGGGTGCTTGTGGGTGCTTGTGGGTGCCGTACCTGGTGTTGGGGTGCTTGTGGGTGCTTGTGGGTGCCGTACCTGATGTTGGGGTGCTTGTGGGTGCTTGTGGGTGCCGTACCTGGTGTTGGGGTGCTTGTGGGTGCTTGTGGGTGCCGTACCTGGTGTTGGGGTGCTTGTGGGTGCTTGTGGGTGCCGTACCTGATGTTGGGGTGCTTGTGGGTGCCGTACCTGGTGTTGGGGTGCTTGTGGGTGCTTGTGGGTGCCGTACCTGATGTTGGGGTGCTTGTGGGTGCCGTACCTGATGTTGGGGTGCTTGTGGGTGCTTGTGGGTGCCGTACCTGATGTTGGGGTGCTTGTGGGTGCTTGTGGGTGCCGTACCTGATGTTGGGGTGCTTGTGGGTGCTTGTGGGTGCCGTACCTGGTGTTGGGGTGCTTGTGGGTGCTTGTGGGTGCTTGTGGGTGCGTACCTGATGTTGGGGTGCTTGTGGGTGCTTGTGGGTGCCGTACCTGATGTTGGGGTGCTTGTGGGTGCTTGTGGGTGCCGTACCTGATGTTGGGGTGCTTGTGGGTGCTTGTGGGTGCCGTACCTGATGTTGGGGTGCTTGTGGGTGCTTGTGGGTGCGTACCTGATGTTGGGGTGCTTGTGGGTGCTTGTGGGTGCCGTACCTGATGTTGGGGTGCTTGTGGGTGCTTGTGGGTGCCGTACCTGATGTTGGGGTGCTTGTGGGTGCTTGTGGGTGCCGTACCTGATGTTGGGGTGCTTGTGGGTGCTTGTGGGTGCTTGTGGGTGCGTACCTGATGTTGGGGTGCTTGTGGGGCGTGATGATGTCACTGTTCTTGAGCCACACGATGTCGGGCAGAGGGTTCCCCATGGCCCTCACTGCCAGCTCCACCAGACTGCCCTCCTTCACGCTCAGGTTCTTCAGCTTCTCCGTGAACTGAGGCCGCACCAGGGTCTCTTTCACTGTAACCACGGCAACAATCACATGTGTAAATGCACTCTCTCTGCCCTCCAGCTTTCATACAGCATTCATAATTAAAACTACAGCTGATTATTTGGTCAAAAATGTATTTAGAACAAGATAAAGGTTGAAATAAAGGACTGAAGGCTTAGCGAGTATGAATGAAGTGATTTAATAATGCCGCTGTGGTCATAATAAAGGTCTTTTTGCATGTGGTTTAGAGTCTGTTCAGTCCAGACAAACACACGACTACAGTTAGTCGATTATTCCTTGCAGCTCTAAATGAAATCATGATTATTACAAACACTTGTCCAAAAGTTCCTCACCGTCCACGGTCAAAGTGACGGACAGAGAGTTGCGTCCCGCTCGGTTCTGTGCGACCACCGTCCATTCGCCTGAATCCTGCGGCGTCGCTGGAACGATGATCAAAGACTGCGTCCCGTCCTCCTTCACCACAATCTTATGTGTGTAGTCACTCACCACCTGCTGGCCTGGAGTGGAACAGCGACGAAAGGGTTAAAACCACACAAACAACAGAAACAGGAAGTGTGCCATAAAACAACCAAACCAGGACAAAACCCTTTAACCCACGTTAAACTCTGCACCGCAACTAACAACTGTTTTCATGATTTTGTTAGAACACAGAATATTAAGTAAATGAACATGAGATGTTTACAATATATGACCCAAACAAAGCAAAAAATGTAATTTTGAAGTAATTCCTGCTGCACCGCAGAAAAATGATTCATTTACTAAAATAATTGATTTCAATAAGTATGACCAGTATTTCTATAGGTCTAACTCAGGTCTAAACCAGGTCTAAATCTGGACTAAACCAGGTCTAACTCAGGTCTAAACCTGGTCTCTCACCGTTGTGGAACCAGTAGGTCTCGGGCATTGGGCGTCCGACCACCTTGAGGTCAAATCGTGCCGTTTGTCCCTCAGAGCAGCGCGCTGAGGCCGGTTTCATCACGAACACGGGTTTGTAGAGTCGCTCCAGCGCCGCCTCGTCCGTCTCGTCCAGTCTGCGAGCCGGAGAGCGCCCGGGGGAGCGAGAAGGAGAGCGGGCCGGAGAGCGGGCCGGGGACAGGCTCATGGCTCTGGGAGACGCCGAGCTGAGAAGAAAGAGCAGGTCAGGAGTAAAGAGGAGCAGAGGAGGAGAAAGAAGAGCTGAAGAGGAGAAAGAAGAGCTGAGGAGAAAGAGCAGGTCAGGAGTAAAGAGGAGCAGAGGAGGAGAAAGAAGAGCTGAGGAGGAGAAAGAAGAGCTGAGGAGGAGAAAGAAGAGCTGAGGAGGAGAAAGAAGAGCTGAAGAGGAGAAAGAAGAGCTGAAGAGAAAGAGCAGGTCAGGACTAAAGAGGAGCTGAGGAGGAGAAGGAAGAGCTGAGGAGAAAGAGCAGGTCAGGACTAAAGAGGAGCAGAGGAGGAGAAGGAAGAGCTGAGGAGGAGAAAGAGCAGGTCAGGAGTAAAGAGGAGCTGAGGAGGAGAAAGAAGGGCTGAGGAGGAGAAGGAAGAGCTGAGGAGGAGAAAGAAGAGCTGAGGAGGAGAAAGAAGAGCTGAAGAGGAGAAAGAAGAGCTGAGGAGGAGAAAGAGGAGCTGAGGAGAAAGAAGGTCTGAGGAGGAGAAAGAAGAGCTGAAGAGGAGAAAGAAGAGCTGAGGAGGAGAAAGAAGAGCTGAGGAGGAGAAAGAAGGGCTGAGGAGGAGAAAGAAGAGCTGAGGAGGAGAAAGAAGAGCTGAGGAGGAGAAAGAAGAGCTGAGGAGGAGAAAGAAGAGCTGAGGAGGAGAAAGAAGAGCTGAGGAGGAGAAAGAAGAGCTGAGGAGGAGAAAGAAGGTCTGAGGAGGAGAAAGAAGAGCTGAGGAGGAGAAAGAAGAGCTGAGGAGGAGAAAGAAGAGCTGAGGAGGAGAAAGAAGAGCTGAGGAGGAGAAAGAAGAGCTGAGGAGGAGAAAGAAGAGCTGAGGAGGAGAAAGAGCAGGTCAGGACTAAAGAGGAGCTGAAGAGGAGAAAGAAGAGCTGAGGAGGAGAAAGAAGAGCTGAGGAGGAGAAAGAAGAGCTGAGGAGAAAGAGCAGGTCAGGACTAAAGAGGAGCTGAAGAGGAGAAAGAAGAGCTGAGGAGGAGAAAGAAGGGCTGAGGAGGAGAAAGAGGAGCTGAGGAGGAGAAAGAAGAGCTGAGGAGGAGAAAGAAGGGCTGAGGAGGAGAAACCTGGTCTAAACCTGGTCTGTACCTGATCCTCTGCAGGGCCGGCTGAGGGGCGAGTCCTGGTCTGGATTCTGGTTCTACGTAGAGTTTTCCGGAGCAGACGGCGCTCCCGGAGGCGTTAGAGGCCAGAGCAGAGTACACGGCCTGGTCCTCGAGGGAAACGGCCGGCAGACGCAGACTCGCTCTGCCGTCGGCCAAAACATCCATCAGGTAACGGTCAGAAGGACGCAGCCTCTGCCCGTCTTTGTACCAAGTGATCTGCAGGAGAGGAGCGTGAAACGGGTTACACCGGGCTGAAACGTGGACTGAAACGGGCTGAAACGTGGACTGAAACAGGGCTGAAACGTGGACTGAAACGGGCTGAAACGTGGACTGAAACGGGCTGAAACGTGGACTGAAACGGGCTGAAACGTGGACTGAAACAGGGCTGAAACGTGGACTGAAACAGGTCTGAAACATGGACTAAAACGGGCTGAAACATGGACTGAAACAGGGCTGAAACATGGACTGAAACTAGTCTGAAACATGGACTGAAACATGGACTGAAACTGGTTGGAAACATGGACTGCAACAGGGCTGAACCTGTGTCTTCAGCTCTCAACCAAAGACCAAATGAGACTTAAACCAGAGACAGATCTAAAAGATGGACCAGAGGAGGACTGAACCAGGACCCCAGTGTGACCCCAGGGTGACCCCGGTCTGACCCCAGTGTGACCCCAGTCTGACCCCAGTGTGACCCATGGATGTATTAAATGAACTGGATAAGCCCCGCCCCCTCTGTCTGTGTCCCAGGTTGATTAGTGGTCGTGTGAGGTACTGCAGCCTTTTTCTAAAATGTCACATTATAATCACAGACAGGACTGAATTATTATCAGTATTTAAATAAAATAGAAGGAAATGTTCTTTTCTACCGTTTATAAAATCACACAAATTACCGTTTTTATATGAAGTGGGGGATTGTGGTCACGTGGTGCCCTAAAATAAAGATGGCCGCCTCCCTATCAGGAAGTAAAACAAAGATGGCCGCCTCCGTATCAGGAAGTAAAACAAAGATGGCCGCCTCCGTATCAGGAAGTAAAACAAAGATGGCAGCCTCCGTATCAGGAAGTAAAGCAAAGATGGCCGCCTCCGTATCAGGAAGTAAAGCAAAGATGGCCGCCTCCGTATCAGGAAGTAAAGCAAAGATGGCCGCCTCCGTATCAGGAAGTAAAACAAAGATGGCCGCCTCCGTATCAGGAAGTAAAACAAAGATGGCCGCCTCCGTATCAGGAAGTAAAACAAAGATGGCCACCTCCGTATCAGGAAGTAAATGCGGAAGTAAGAAACTTTTTTGGGGTCATGTGACAATGAGCTCAGGCCACAGGGAGGGACAGGGCGGCCATCTTGGATTCATCTTCAGGTTTTATTATAGTTCTATGGTTTTATTATAGTTCTATGGTCTGACCTTGGGCCGGGGGTTGCCCTGGGCCTGGCAGTGGAAGGTGGCCCCCATGCCGGTGCGGATGCGGTAGTTCTTGATGGTGGAGGTGAAGTTGGGCTGAGCCGGTTCTCCGGCGGCGCTCGGGGCCTGCTCTCCGTCCAGAACCAGAAGCTCTGAGTACGACGTCTGCATCAGACGCACCTCCACCTCCTGCATGAACCGGATCTCCATCACCGACAGCTGGAACTCCTGAGGAGCAGACAAACCGGGTCAGAACAGAGTGGGTCAGAACAGAGTGGGTCAGAACACACCGGGTCAGAACAGAGTGGGTCAGAACACACCGGGTCAGACAGAGCGGGTCAGAACACACCGGGTCAGAACACACCGGGTCAGAACACACCGGGTCAGACAAACCGGGTCAGAACAGAGTGGGTCAGAACACACCGGGTCAGAACACACCGGGTCAGAACACACCGGGTCAGACAAACCGGGTCAGAACAGAGTGGGTCAGAACACACCGGGTCAGAACACACCGGGTCAGAACACACCGGGTCAGAACACACCGGGTCAGAACACACCGGGTCAGAACACACCGGGTCAGACACATCGGGTCAGACACACCGGGTCAGAACACAGCGGGTCAGAGCAGAGAGAGCGGGTCAGAGCAGAGCGGGTCAGAACACACCGGGTCAGAGCAGAGAGAGCGGGTCAGACAGAGCGGGTCAGAACACACCGGGTCAGAACACACCGGGTCAGAACACACCGGGTCAGACAGAGCGGGTCAGAACACACCGGGTCAGAACACACCGGGTCAGACAGAGCGGGTCAGAACACACCGGGTCAGAACACACCGGGTCAGAACACACCGGGTCAGAACACACCGGGTCAGAACACACCGGGTCAGAGCAGAGCGGGTCAGACAGAGCGGGTCAGAACACACCGGGTCAGAACACACCGGGTCAGAACACACCGGGTCAGAACACACCGGGTCAGAACACACCGGGTCAGACAGAGCGGGTCAGAACACACCGGGTCAGAACACACCGGGTCAGACACAGCGGGTCAGACACAGCGGGTCAGACACACCAGGTCAGAACAGAAAGAGTGGGTCAGAACACACCGGGTCAGAACACACCGGGTCAGAGCAGAGCGGGTCAGAACACACCGGGTCAGAACACACCGGGTCAGAACACACCGGGTCAGACACACCGGGTCAGAACACACCGGGTCAGAACAGAAAGAGTGGGTCAGAACACACCGGGTCAGAACACACCGGGTCAGAGCAGAGCGGGTCAGAACAGAGAGAGCGGGTCAGAACACACCGGGTCAGAGCAGAGCGGGTCAGAACACACCGGGTCAGAACACACCGGGTCAGAACACACCGGGTCAGACACACCGGGTCAGAACACACCAGGTCAGAACACACCGGGTCAGAACACACCGGGTCAGAACAGAGCAGAGCAGAGTGGGTCACACACAGCGGGTCAGTACCTGTCCGGTGATGACAGCCGTCTCCGTGGTGATGGTGACGGAGGCGGGGCTTGGCTGAGTCACTGGTTTGGCGGCTTCTTCCTGTTTCTTTATGTAAACGTCATATTCCTCTGTTTGGGCAAAGAACAGGGTCAAACTGGTCTAACCCGGTCTAACCCCGGTCTAACCTTGGTCTAACCCCGGTCTAACCCTGGTCTAACACACCGGGTCAAACACCGGGTCAGAACACACCGGTCAGAACACACCGGGTCAGACCTTGGTCTAACCCCGGTCTAACCCTGGTCTAACCCCGGGTCAGACACAGCGGTCTGACACAGCGGGTCAGAACAGAACCTTGGTCTAGAACACACGGGTCTAACCCTGGTCTAACCCTGGTCTAACCCTGGTCTAACACCTGGTCTAATCCCGGTCTAACCCTGGTCTAACCCCGGTCTAAAGCTGGTCTAAAGCTGGTCTAACCCCGGTCTAAAGCTGGTCTAAAGTTGGTCTAACCCTGGTTTAAAGCTGGTCTAACTCAGGTCTAACCCCGGTCTAACCCCGGTCTAACCCGGTCTAACCCTGGTCTAACCCCGGTCTAAAGCTGGTCTAACCCGGTCTAACCCTGGTCTAACCCCGGTCTAAAGCTGGTCTAACCCTGGTCTAACCCCGGTCTAAAGTTGGTCTAACCCCGGTCTAACCCTGGTCTAACCCTGGTCTAACCCTGGTCTAACCCTGGTCTAACCCTGGTCTAACCCTGGTCTAACCCCGGTCTAACCCTGGTCTAAAGCTGGTCTAACCCTGGTCTAACCCGGTCTAACCCCGGTCTAACCCCGGTCTAAAGCTGGTCTAACCCCGGTCTAACCCCGGTCTAACCCTGGTCTAACCCCGGTCTAACCCCGGTCTAACCCGGTCTAAACCCGGTCTAACCCGGTCTAACCCGGTCTAACCCCGGTCTAACCCCGGTCTAACCCGGTCTAACTCTGGTCTAACCCCGGTCTAACCCTGGTCTAACCCGGTCTAAAGTTGGTCTAACCCCGGTCTAACCCCGGTCTAACCCCGGTCTAAACCCGGTCTAACCCGGTCTAACCCGGTCTAACCCTGGTCTAAAGCTGGTCTAACCCGGTCTAACTCTGGTCTAACCCCGGTCTAACCCTGGTCTAACCCGGTCTAACCCCGGTCTAACCTCGGTCTAACCCCGATCTAACCCCGGTCTAACCCCGGTCTAACCCTGGTCTAACCCTGGTCTAACCCTGGTCTAACCCTGGTCTAACCCCGGTCTAACCCCGGTCTAACCCCGGTCTAACCCGGTCTAACCCGGTCTAACCCCGGTCTAACCCCGGTCTGACCCTGGTCTAATCCTGGTCCGACCCCGGTCTAACCCTGGTCTAACCCGGTCTAACCCCGGTCTAACCCCGGTCTAACCCCGGTCTAACCCTGGTCTAACCCGGTCTAACCCTGGTCTAACCGGTCTAAAGTTGTCTAACCCGGTCTAACCCTGGTCTAACCCGGTCTAACCCCGGTCTAACCCCGGTCTAACCCGGTCTAACCCCGGTCTAACCCGGTCTAAAGCCGGTCCGTACCTTCCTCCAGCAGACTGGTGGAGGCGGTCACTTCTCCTCTCTGGTTCTTGGCGGTCACAGAATATTCTCCGGCGTCATCGGCGAAGGTCATGGAGATCTCCAGACGACACTCGCCGGTTTCTTTTTTATATGTCACTTTATATCTGTAGAAGACCAGAAGAAAACACCAGAAGATAACACTTATGGTCTGCAGAAAACAGGTCTGAACAGGTCTAAACAGGTCTGAACAGGTCTAAACAGGTCTGAACAGGTCTGAACAGGTCTGAACAGGTCTGAACAGGTCTGAACCTGGTCTGAACAGGTCTGAACAGGTCTGAACTGGTCTAAACAGGTCTGAACAGGTCTGAACAGGTCTGAACTGGTCTGAACTGGTCTAAACAGGTCTGAACTGGTCTGAACAGGTCTGAACAGGTCTGAACAGGTCTGAACTGGTCTAAACAGGTCTGAACAGGTCTGAACAGGTCTGAACTGGTCTAAACAGGTCTGAACTGGTCTGAACAGGTCTGAACAGGTCTGAACAGGTCTGAACTGGTCTAAACAGGTCTGAACTGGTCTGAACAGGTCTGAACAGGTCTGAACAGGTCTGAACAGGTCTGAACAGGTCTGAACAGGTCTGAACTGGTCTGAACAGGTCTAAACAGGTCTGAACAGGTCTGAACAGGTCTGAACAGGTCTGAACCAGGTCTGAACAGGTCTGAACTGGTCTGAACAGGTCTGAACTGGTCTGAACAGGTCTGAACCAGGTCTGAACAGGTCTAAACAGGTCTGAACAGGTCTGAACAGGTCTGAACTGGTCTGAACAGGTCTGAACAGGTCTGAACCTGGTCTTCACCCGCACTCGGTCGACACTTGCCTGTATCCGGTGCTGATTTGCACTCCGTTTTTCTTCCACACGATTTGGGGTTTGGGCAGACCTTGGACTGTGGCCTGGAAAAGCACGCTGCCTCCTTCCACCAACTTCTGCACCTGTGGCATCTGCGTGAACATCGGGCTGAACATGTCCTTCTCCGGGACTGGCTCCTCGGGCGGTTCCTCGGGTTCTGTGGGGCTGAAGGACACAACAGGATCAGAAGAACGAGGGTGAAGGACACAACAGGATCAGAAGAACGAGGGTGAGGGACACAACAGGATCAGAAGAACGAGGGTGAGGGACACAACGGGATCAGAAGAACGAGGGTGAAGGACACAACAGGATCAGAAGAACGAGGGTGAAGGACACAACAGGATCAGAAGAACGAGGGTGAGGGACACAACAGGATCAGAAGAACGAGGGTGAAGGACACAACAGGATCAGAAGAACGAGGGACACAACAGGATCAGAAGAACGAGGGTGAAGGACACAACAGGATCAGAAGAACGAGGGTGAAGGACACAACAGGATCAGACTGAAGACAATTGCCACGTTTTGAGGTGTTGGTCCTGACCTGGTGCCGTGTGGGACTTACTGTGGCTCTGGTTCCTGCTCAGGGGCAGCAGCTTCTTCTCTTGTGTCCATCTCCTCAGACACTGAAAAGACAAACATCACATCCAGCATTATGTCATCACCAGGACCAGGACTAGACCAGGACTGGACCAGGACTACACCAGGACTACACCAGGACTAAACCAGGACTAGACCAGGACTAGACCAGGACTAAACCTGGACTAAACCAGGACTAGACCAGGACTAAACCAGGACTAAACCAGGACTAGACCAGGACTAGACCAGGACTAGAGCAGGACTACACCAGGACTACACCAGGACTACACCAGGACTACACCAGGACTACACCAGGACTAAACCAGGACTAGACCGGGACTAGACCAGGACTAGACCAGGACTAGACCAGGACTAAACCAGGACTAAACCAGGACTAGACCAGGACTAGACCAGGACTAGACCAGGACTAAACCAGGACTAAACCAGGACTAGACCAGGACTAGACCAGGACTAAACCAGGACTACACCAGGACTAGACCAGGACTACACCAGGACTACACCAGGACTATACCAGGACTAGACCAGGACTAGACCAGGACTAAACCAGGACTAAACCAGGACTAAACCAGGACTACACCAGGACTACACCAGGACTAAACCAGGACTAGACCAGGACTAGACCAGGACTAAACCAGGACTACACCAGGACTAGACCAGGACTAGACCAGGACTACACCAGGACTAAACCAGGACTAAACCAGGACTACACCAGGACTAAACCAGGACTACACCAGGACTAAACCAGGACTACACCAGGTCTAAACCAGGACTACACCAGGACTACACCAGGACTACACCAGGACTACACCAGGACTACACCAGGACTACACCAGGACTACACAGGACTAGACCAGGACTACACCAGGACTACACCAGGACTACACCAGGACTAGACCAGGACTACACCAGGACTACACCAGGACTACACCAGGACTACACCAGGACTACACCAGGACTACACCAGGACTACACCAGGACTACACCAGGACTACACAGGACTAGACCAGGACTACACCAGGACTAAACCAGGACTAAACCAGGACTAGAGCAGGACTAAACCAGGACTAGAGCAGGACTACACCAGGACTCCACCAGGACTACACCAGGACTAAACCAGGACTACACCAGGACTACACCAGGACTACACCAGGACTACACCAGGACTACACCAGGACTAAACCAGGACTACACCAGGACTACACCAGGACTACACCAGGACTACACCAGGACTACACCAGGACTACACCAGGACTACACCAGGACTACACCAGGACTACACCAGGACTCCACCAGGACTACACCAGGACTACACCAGGACTACACCAGGACTACACCAGGACTAGAGCAGGACTACACCAGGACTACACCAGGACTACACCAGGACTAGAGCAGGACTACACCAGGACTAGAGCAGGACTACACCAGGTCTAAACCAGGACTAAACCAGGACTACACCAGGTCTACACCAGGACTACACCAGGACTACACCAGGACTCCACCAGGACTACACCAGGACTACACCAGGACTACACCAGGACTACACCAGGTCTTACCCTGCACGAGGAGGTAGCAGGAGGAGCTGGTGGTGCCGGCCTGGTTGGTGGCGGTGCAGGTGAATCGGCCGCTGTCTTCGGCAAAAGCTTCTCTGATGACGAGCTGAGCTTCTCCGCTCTCGAAGCTCATGTGAAAGTCCACCGAGTCCTGGATCCTGAAGTCCTCCCTGAACCACATGACGACGGGCGCCGGGCAACCGCTGATCTGGCAACGCAGGGTCACACCGTCGCCCTCGGTAACCGTCTGGTTCATCAGGCCCTGAGAGAGAAGGGGTTAAAACCGTCAAGTTCTAATGAGTTCTCCTGGAACAGAAGGTGAACACCAGACGTCATGGATTGTGTTTCCTGATTATGTTTAATAAAGTACAACTGTTTTCTCTGAATTATGAAACTGAATATTCACTTGGATTAGTCACATGGTCACATGGTCACATGGTCACAAGGTCACATGGTCACATGGTCACAAGGTCACAAGGTCACAAGGTCACATGGTCATAAGGTCACATGGTCACATGGTCACATGGTCACAAGGTCACATGGTCACAAGGTCACATGGTCACATGGTCACAAGGTCACATGGTCACAAGGTCACTTGGTCACATGGTCACATGGTCACATGGTCTTTATTGTCTGTAAAACAGGGTTCACTCACTGAGACGATTGTGGGCGGGATCACTCCTTCCTCGACAGGAAGTGCAGCCTCCACCTGCAGCAAACACATTGTCACGATCACAGACTCAGCTTCAGACAAACACAGAGACCTGCAGGAGGACCTGCAGGACCTGCAGGAAGACCTGTAGGAGGACCTGCTGCAGGACCTTCAGGAGGACCTGCTGGAGGACCTTCAGGATGACCTTCACGGGTCACATAAGGCTAGTCTGACCTATCATTGTTGTGGGTTCATTATGCTGCTGTTATTCAGGCAGGTGCTGTGGGGCGGAGTTTGGTGAGTGTTCAATTGTTTGTGCTAACGCTAGTTTAGCCGCTGCCATTCATTTTGTATGGGCACGGTTAGCACCTGTTTTGCCACACTTTCTGCCTGTTCTTATCATGCACGACATGAATGTCTGTTGTGTGGAAGTTCAATTGTTCCGTTATTCAATTCATGTATTAAGTGCCTTCACTAACGGTAATTATTTAATGAGTGTTATGGTCACCTGAGCACTTTAGCTTAGCACTTTATAACTTGAAATGTATTTTGATAAATTGTTGCTAAATTATGCAGCTAATATTTTAGCATTTTTGATATGAAATGTTATTTATATTTAATGTATATTGGTGTATTATTTTCCACTGTTGAATTATTCCATTTGAACTTATTTATAGTGTAACTAATGCTATATTTATTTGACCTCGAGCCCAGGAGTGAATGGCAGAGTGAATGGCAGACCTTTGCTCTTTGCAGCCTGTTAGACTCTCTCACCACTCACTCACACGCCCATTGCCCACTGAACAACACCCCCCTCCCCTCACGAGCTCTTATCGCACTCCCCCTTCCTCTGGAGAACGGTCAAACCCAGACGTGGGTTTGCTGTGGGCTGTGGGCGGGGCTGTGGGCTGTGGGCGGGGCTGTGGGTGGGGCTGATTGTGTTTTGTGTTGCCGACTGTAATTAATATTGATGGTGCAGCGGTCCACTCTGATTGGACCACGGTGCAGCGGTCCACTCTGATTGGACCACAGTACAGCGGTCCACTCTGATTGGACCACGGTGCAGCGGTCCACTCTGATTGGACCACGGTGCAGCGGTCCACTCTGATTGGACCACAGTACATGGTCCACTCTGATTGGACCACAGTACATGGTCCACTCTGATTGGACCACAGTACATGGTCCGCTCTGATTGGACCACAGTACATGGTCCACTCTGATTGGACCACAGTTCAGCGGTCCGCTCTGATTGGACCACGGTGCAGCGGTCCACTCTGATTGGTTTACTCCACTTCCTGTTTGCTCGGGTTTGCTCCGCTCTAGAAATCAAACTGACTCAAAAGTCGAGCGGACAAACCTGAGGCTGAACTTTTCCAGACAACATTTTTATTTGATAAAGTGAAGCCTGTTCAGACCTGTTTCTGTGGCTGTGGCTGTGGCTGTCCACCAGGGGGCACTGTCTTCTTCCAGGGAGGAGGCACATCAGCTGCTCCAGCCGCCGCTCTGGAACAAACCACAGACATTTAGTGCATCAGTGCAGCCTCAGGCCGAGCATCTCCATCAGAGAAACTGTATAAAAAGAGTTTGTCGACGCTGTGATAAGAAAAGCACAAATGTCCTGGATTAAAGTTAAACCTGTGAACTGGACGGCAGGACATGACCTTGATGTGATCAGATTATTTATGTTTCACACTAAACAGATGATACTCGTGTGTGTTTGTTTGCTGATCATTCTCACTAAACGTATTAATATTGATCTGTTGTTCTGGTCGATCTCAAATGAAGAGTGAACATCTGCAGGTTTTAGAGCGAGAGATGTTTCTCCTGGACTGTCTTTGTTACTTTTGTGTTTTTCAGGCCTGAACACAAAGGACACAAGGACGTGTGGGAACCCTGTGCTTTGATTTAAATAGAATCATTTCATTAGATTTATTTGGTTTAAAGAGATAAACACAGTACGACAGATAATCTGACCAGGACTTCTGTCTGGGTGGGATTACCTGGTGGGCGTGGGGATTACCTGGTGGGCGTGGGGATTACCTGGTGGGCGTGGGGATTACCTGGTGGGCGTGGGGATTACCTGGTGGGCGTGGGGATTACCTGGTGGGCGTGGGGATTACCTGGTGGGTGTGGGGATTACCTGGTGGGTGTGGGGATTACCTGGTGGGCGTGGGGATTACCTGGTGGGCGTGGGGATTACCTGGTGGGTGTGGGGATTACCTGGTGGGCGTGGACGTGTGGTTGGTGTGGGGATTACCTGGTGGGCGTGGGGATTACCTGGTGGGCGTGGGGATTACCTGGGGGGCGTGGGGATTACGTGGGGATTACCTGGTGGGTGTGGGGATTACCTGGTGGGCGTGGGGATTACCTGGTGGGTGTGGGCGTGTGGTGGGCGTGGGGATTACCTGGTTGGTGTGGGGATTACCTGGTGGGTGT
This sequence comes from Rhinogobius similis, assembly GCA_019453435.1. Taxonomy (NCBI): domain Eukaryota; kingdom Metazoa; phylum Chordata; class Actinopteri; order Gobiiformes; family Gobiidae; genus Rhinogobius; species Rhinogobius similis. The sequence goes on from CM033633.1 coordinate 662,249, forward strand.
GGGGATTACCTGGTGGGCGTGGGGATTACCTGGTGGGCGTGGGGATTACCTGGTGGGCGTGGGGATTACCTGGTGGGCGTGGGGATTACCTGGTGGGCGTGGGGATTACCTGGTGGGTGTGGGCGTGTGTTGGTGTGGGGATTACCTGGTGGGCGTGAAGGATTACCTGGTATGGGTGGGATTACCTGGTGGTTGTTGGTGTGGGGATTACCTGGTGGGTGTGGGGATTACCTGGTGGGCGTGGGGATTACCTGGTGGGTGTGGGGATTACCTGGTGGGCGTGGGGATTACCTGGTGGGCGTGGGGATTACCTGGTGGGCGTGGGGATTACCTGGGGGGCGTGGGGATTACCTGGTGGGCGTGGGGATTACCTGGTGGGCGTGGGCGTGTGGTTGGCGTGGGGATTACCTGGTGGGTGTGGGTGTGGGCGCTTTCACGTGCCGTACAGGAGACGGCGACTGCTGCCTGGCCCCGGACACTTTGGCGGCGGGTAAAGCGGGCGAGGGTGAGGCGGAGGGCGGGGACTTGGACGTGGGTTTGGGCGGGACTCGGGGCGGAGTCTTGTGTGTCAGAGTCACGGCCTCCATCTGGAACGAGGCCTCGACTTTCTGTGGATCAAAACGTCACAAACATCAGTCACAGAGCAGCCGTTTGGCACAAAATGTCCCAAAATGTTTAGTGTTTTGTGTGGAGAGAGCGACCTTCTCCACTCGGGTTTGTCTGATGGACGCCGTCGTGATCACGGTCTTTGTCTTCTTTGCAGGAACCGCCTCGTCACCTGAAAAACACATTTGTTCCGTTCAAACCGTGCGATCGAGTTTGTGTGACGACGACTAAATGAAACTACTTTAATTATCTGTAATTAAGGAACACACCACACATTCACCAGGACTTCAGCCTGATCCAAACCAGGTCTGAAACAAGTCTAACACCAACTAAAAGTGGTCTAAAGCTGTGTGTGTCCCTCACACCAGCAGCTCGTGGTGTGTGACCCTCACACCAGCAGCTCGTGGTGTGTCCCTCACACCAGCAGCTCGTGGTGTGTCCCTCACACCAGCAGCTCGTGGTGTTAGACCCTCACACCAGCAGCTCATGGTGTGTGTCCCTCACACCAGCAGCTCGTGGTGTTAGACCCTCACACCAGCAGCTCATGGTGTGTGTCCCTCACACCAGCAGCTCGTGGTGTTAGACCCTCACACCAGCAGCTCGTGGTGTGTCCCTCACACCAGCAGCTCGTGGTGTGTGACCCTCACACCAGCAGCTCATGGTGTGTGACCCTCACACCAGCAGCTCATGGTGTGTGACCCTCACACCAGCAGCTCATGGTGTGTGACCCTCACACCAGCAGCTCGTGGTGTTAGACCCTCACACCAGCAGCTCGTGGTGTTAGACCCTCACACCAGCAGCTCGTGGTGTGTCCCTCACACCAGCAGCTCATGGTGTGTGTCCCTCACACCAGCAGCTCGTGGTGTGTCCCGGCGGTGAGTGTTCGTACCTTGCACCAGCAGCTCGGCGGTGGAGGTGGCGCGGCCCGCACTGTTGCTGGCTGTGGCTGAGTACGAGCCACTGTCTTCGGGAAAAGCCTCTCTGATGAGGAGGCTGTGGAGGTCCTGGTCCTGAACGATCCGGAAGTCTGCGGAGCTCTGGATCTCGGCCCCTTCACGGTAGAACTTGACGTTGGGAGTGGGGATGCCCGACACTCGGACGTCCAGGCGCACCGCGCTGCCTGTCCTCACGGTGGCGCTCTGGAGACGCTGCACAAACACAGGGGGGGCTGTCTCCGCTGGGACAAAGAAGAAGAAGAAGAGGACGGTCAGTGTGTGGTCCACATGACTCTGACCTTCTGTCACAGTGAGGCCTGTGGCAGCAGCTGGACCTGGACCTGGACCTGGACCTGGACCTGGACCGGTCTAGACCCGGTCTGAACCCGGTCTGAACCCGGTCTGAACCCGGTCTGAACCCAGTCTAAACCCGGTCTAAACCCGGTCTGAACCCGGTCTAAACCCGGTCTAAATCCAGTCTAAACCCGGTCTGAACCCGGTCTGAACC
>CM033633.1:669297-724297 GCA_019453435.1 Rhinogobius similis
TTTACATTAAGTTCACCAGAGAAGATGCTAAGGACAACCGGTTGGCGTTTCTTGATTGCTCCACAATCAGAGGAGGAAGGCAGCCTTCATACAGAAGTATAACCCACCCACACAGATCAGGACTTATTGTTCAGTTCTAACCACCCACTGCAGCACAAGTTGGGAGTGATCAGGACACTGCAAAGGTCCTGATCACCTGTCCTGTCCTGTCTTTCCAAACAAAGACAGGCGTTCAGTGACTCCTCCCTGTGGGCGGGGCTCTCACTCAGAGCAGCATAAGCCTGAGTTCCCAGACCAGCTCTCAGATTGACAATGACTTTTGGATAAAAGTCCAAACGTCTCGATCTTCAAACAACGTCCGGATGACGACCCTGAGACCCTTTGTACGATGGACCACACCTGGACCAATGAGGGACATCGACGAATTCATCAAAAACGCAAAGAGTTGATGATAATTTGCTCAAACATGATGTAAACACAATAATAAGTGTGAACCAGGACAGAACCAGGACAGAACCAGGACTGAACCAGGACAGAACCAGGACAGAACCAGGACTGAACCAGGACAGAACCAGGACAGAACCAGGACAGAACCAGGACAGAACCAGGACAGAACCAGGACAGAACCAGGACAGAACCAGGACAGAACCAGGACAGAACCAGGACAGAACCAGGACAGAACCAGGACTGAACCAGGACAGAACCAGGACAGAACCAGGACTGAACCAGGACAGAACCAGGACCGAACCAGGACAGAACCAGGACAGAACCAGGACTGAACCAGGACAGAACCAGGACAGAACCAGGACAGAACCAGGACCAAACCAGGACAGAACCAGGACAGAACCAGGACTGAACCAGGACAGAACCAGGACAGAACCAGGACAGAACCAGGACCAAACCAGGACAGAACCAGGACAGAACCAGGACAGAACCAGGACAGAACCAGGACAGAACCAGGACAGAACCAGGACTGAACCAGGACAGACCAGGACTGAACCAGGACAGAACCAGGACAGACCAGGACTGAACCAGGACAGAACCAGGACCGAACCAGGACCGAACCAGGACAGAACCAGGACAGAACCAGGACAGAACCAGGACCGAACCAGGACAGAACCAGGACCGAACCAGGACAGAACCAGGACTGAACCAGGACCGAACCAGGACAGAACCAGGACAGAACCAGGACAGAACCAGGACAGAACCAGGACAGAACCAGGACAGAACCAGGACAGAACCAGGACAGAACCAGGACTGAACCAGGACTGAACCAGGACCGAACCAAGACCGAACCAGGACCGAACCAGGACAGAACCAGGACCGAACCAGGACAGAACCAGGACAGAACCAGGACAGAACCAGGACCGAACCAGGACAGAACCAGGACAGAACCAGGACCGAACCAGGACAGAACCAGGACCGAACCAGGACAGAACCAGGACCGAACCAGGACACAACCAGGACCGAACCAGGACAGAACCAGGACCGAACCAGGACTGAACCAGGACCGAACCAGGACAGAACCAGGACCGAACCAGGACAGAACCAGGACAGAACCAGGACCGAACCAGGACCGAACCAGGACATGACCAGGACAGAACCAGGACCGAACCAGGACCGAACCAGGACAGAACCAGGACCGAACCAGGACCGAACCAGGACAGAACCAGGACCGAACCAGGACAGAACCAGGACAGAACCAGGACAGAACCAGGACCGAACCAGGACAGAACCAGGACCGAACCAGGACAGAACCAGGACAGAACCAGGACAGAACCAGGACCGAACCAGGACCGAACCAGGACAGAACCAGGTCTAAACCAGGACCGAACCAGGACAGAACCAGGACCGAACCAGGACCGAACCAGGACAGAACCAGGACAGAACCAGTACAGAACCAGGACAGAACCAGGACAGAACCAGGACTGAACCAGGACTGAACCAGGACAGAACCAGGTCTGAACCAGGACTGAACCAGGACTGAACCAGGACAGAACCAGGACCGAACCAGGACAGAACCAGGACCGAACCAGGACAGAACCAGGACCGAACCAGGACCGAACCAGGACCGAACCAGGACAGAACCAGGACAGAACCAGGACCGAACCAGGACCGAACCAGGACCGAACCAGGACAGAACCAGGACTGAACCAGGACTGAACCAGGACTGAACCAGGACTGAACCAGGACCGAACCAGGACAGAACCAGGACCGAACCAGGACCGAACCAGGTCCGAACCAGGTCCGAACCAGGACAGAACCAGGACAGAACCAGGACAGAACTAGGACCGAACCAGGACTGAACCAGGACAGAACCAGGACAGAACCAGGACCGAACCAGGACCAAAACAGGACTAAACCAGGACTGAACCAGGACTAAAACAGGACTGAACCAGGACAGAACCAGGACCGAACCAGGACCAAAACAGGACTAAACCAGGACTGAACCAGGTCTGAACCAGGACCGAACCAGGACTAAACCGGGTCTAAACCGGGACTGAACCAGGACTGAACCTGGACTAAACCAGGACTAAACCAGGACTAAACCAGGTCTGAACCAGGACTAAACCAGGACTAAACCAGGACTACACCAGGACTAAACCAAGTCTGAACCAGGACTAAACCAGGACTACACCAGGACTAAAGCAGGACTAAAGCAGGTCTAAACCAGGACTAAAGCAGGACTAAAGCAGGACTAAACCAGGACTAAACCAGGACTGAACCAGGACTAAACCAGGACTGAACCAGGACTAAAGCAGGACTAAACCAGGACTAAAGCAGGACTACACCAGGACTAAACCAGGACTGAACCAGGACTACACCAGGACTAAACCAGGACTAAAGCACTCATAAAATAAAAGTCACAGACCTTTTGATTCTTTTTCCACAAATGAATCAGGAAAAGAGCTGCATCTGCTCCGTCTGAGTCTGAGTCCACACTGAGGCCTGAGCCCTGAGGGTCTGAGGGGGGACACAGGGGGGACACAGGGGGGTGTGAAGGGGGCACAGGGGGGACACAGGGGGGACACAGGGGGGACACAGGGGGGTGTGAAGGGGGCACAGGGGGGACACAGGGGGCACAGGGGGGACACAGGGGGGTGTGAAGGGGGCACAGGGGGGACACAGGGGGCACAGGGGGGACACAGGGGGGTCTGAGGGTCTGAGGTCTGAGGGTCTGAGGGGGGACAGGGGGGACACAGGGGGGTGTGAGGGTCTGAGGGGGGACACAGGGGGGACACAGGGGGGACAGGAGGTGTGAAGGGGGTGACAGGGGCCACTGGGGGGTCTGGAGGTGACAGTCAGAGCAGGAGCTGAACAAATGTTGCTCGTAAACTCAGGGTTTGAGGATATTCTTAGAACTGACACCAGGACTAAACCAGGTCTAAACCAGGACTAAACCAGGACTAAACCAGGACTGAACCAGGACTAAACCAGGGCTAAACCAGGACTAAACCAGGACTAAACCAGGACTAAACCAGGGCTAAACCGGGACTAAACCAGGACTAAACCAGGGCTAAACCAGGACTAAACCAGGACTAAACCAGGGCTAAACCGGGACCAACCCAGGACTAAACCGGGACTAAACCAGGACTAAACCAGGACTAAACCAGGACTAAACCAGGACTAAACCAGGACTAAACCAGGACTAAACCAGGACTAAACCAGGACTGAACCAGGACTAAACCAGGGCTAAACCAGGGCTAAACCAGGACTAAACCGGGACTAAACCAGGACTAAACCAGGGCTAAACCAGGACTAAACCAGGACTAAACCAGGGCTAAACCGGGACTAAACCAGGACTAAACCAGGGCTAAACCAGGACTAAACCAGGACTAAACCAGGGCTAAACCGGGACTAACCCAGGACTAAACCAGGACTAAACCAGGACTAAACCAGGACTAAACCAGGACTAAACCAGGACTAAACCAGGACTAAACCAGGGCTAAACCGGGACTAAACCAGGACTAAACCAGGGCTAAACCAGGACTAAACCAGGACTAAACCAGGGCTAAACCGGGACTAACCCAGGACTAAACCGGGACTAAACCAGGACTAAACCAGGACTAAACCAGGACTAAACCAGGACTAAACCGGGGCTAAACCGGGACTAAACCAGGACTAAACCAGGGCTAAACCAGGAATAAACCAGGACTAAACCAGGGCTAAACCGGGACTAACCCAGGACTAAACCGGGACTAACCCAGGACTAAACCAGGGCTAAACCAGGACTAAACCAGGACTAAACCAGGACTAGACCAGGGCTAAACCAGGACTAAACCAGGACTAAACCAGGACTAAACCAGGACTAAACCAGGACTAGACCAGGGCTAAACCAGGACTAAACCAGGACTAAACCAGGACTAAACCGGGACTAAACCAGGACTAAACCAGGACTAAACCAGGGCTAAACCAGGACTAAACCAGGACTGAACCAGGACTAAACCAGGGCTAAACCAGGACTAAACCAGGACTGAACCAGGACTAAACCAGGACTAAACCAGGACTAAACCAGGGCTAAACCGGGACTAACCCAGGACTAAACCGGGACTAACCCAGGACTAAACCAGGGCTAAACCAGGACTAAACCAGGACCAAACCAAGACTAAACCAGGGCTAAACCAGGACTAAACCAGGGCTAAACCAGGACTAAACCAGGACTAAACCAGGGCTAAACCAGGACTAAACCAGGGCTAAACCAGGACTAAACCAGGACTAAACCAGGACTAAACCAGGACTAAACCAGGACTAAACCAGGACTAAACCAGGGCTAAACCAGGACTAAACCAGGACTAAACCAGGACTAAACCAGGACTAAACCAGGACTAAACCAGGACTAAACCAGGACTAAACCATTTTGAAGGACTTTGTACAAACTGCTGTGATGGACCCAAAGCTCCTGGAGTCCTGAACTCAGAGGAACTGTGTGTGTGTGTGTCTGTGTGGGGTTTGGTTGTTGTGTCTGTGTGGGGTTTGGTTGTTGTGTCTGTGTGGGGTTTGGTTGTTGTGTCTGTGTGGGGTTTGGTTGTTGTGTCTGTGTGGGGTTTGGTTGTTGTGTCTGTGTGGGGTTTGGTTGTTGTGTCTGTGTGGGGTTTGGTTGTTGTGTCTGGTGGGGTTTGGTTGTTGTGTCTGGTGGGGTTTGGTTGTTGTGTCTATCTGGGGTTTGGTTGTTGTGTCTGGTGGGGTTTGGTTGTTGTCTGGTGGGGTTTGGTTGTTCCTCCTGTGTCTGGTGGGGTTTGGTTGTTCCTCCTGTGTCTGTGTGGGGTTTGGTTGTTCCTCCTGTGTCTGTGTGGGGTTTGGTTGTTCCTCCTGTGTCTGTGTGGGGTTTGGTTGTTGTCTGGTGGGGTTTGGTTGTTCCTCCTGTGTCTGGTGGGGTTTGGTTGTTCCTCCTGTGTCTGTGTGGGGTTTGGTTGTTTCTGGTGGGGTTTGGTTGTTGTCTGGTGGGGTTTGGTTGTTCCTCCTGTGTCTGTGTGGGGTTTGGTTGTTTCTGGTGGGGTTTGGTTGTTGTCTGGTGGGGTTTGGTTGTTCCTCCTGTGTCTGTGTGGGGTTTGGTTGTTTCTGGTGGGGTTTGGTTGTTGTCTGGTGGGGTTTGGTTGGTTGAACCGTGCGTCTGAACTTTCAATGGAATGTGCTGATGTCGTCCTCCGGTTACAGCAGCTGAGCTCTCATTGGCTATAAATAGAACGGGGGCGGGGCCTGGAGCACAGTGAGGCTCAGAGACAGGTGCAAGAGCGGCAGGTGCAAGAGCGGCAGGACCAAAAAAACTCCACCAAATCCACCGCCGAATCCTCCAGGACCAGGACCAGGACCAAGACCAAAACCAGGACCAAGACCAAAACCAGGACCTAAACCAGGACCAAAACCAGGACCTAAACCAGGACCAAAACCAGGACCTAAACCAGGACCAAAACCAGGACCAAAACCAGGACCTAAACCAGGACCAAAACCAGGACCTAAATCAGGACCAAAACCAGGACCTAAACCAGGACCAAAACCAGGACCAGGACCAGGACCAGGACCAAAACCAGGACCAAAACCAGGACCAGGACCAGGACCAGGACCAAAACCAGGACCAAAACCAGGACCAAAACCAGGACCAAAACCAGACCAGGACCAAACCCCAGACTCAGGCTAAAACACGACGCCCAAAGCAGGAACAGAAAAGAACAACAAAAACGACTAAATTGACTAAAAGCAACAAAAACGTGACTAAAAGTGACAAAACAAACTCTGATCTTGTGCTAACGCGCTGTGTTTCACTGATGCTAACGATATGTTTAGCCTTTAGCAAAACTAAGCTAGCAAAGCACGTTAGCATCAGCTGTTTCTTTGACATTTACACTCATGATCGTCACATGATCCAAACGCTCGACAAAGAGGAACAGGAAGTGACCTCCTGTTAGCGCTAGCTTTAGCCTCACAGACCTGAAATTATTAAATGTCTTTTTGTGAATTGACTCTGTGCACAGAGCGTCAGTTGGGTTGTTTCCTTTTAAATTGTTCTGCATTAGCATTAGCATTAGCATTAGCGTTAGCATTGAGACACAGACACGTCCCTTTGGTGAAGTCTTTAGTCGCTCACTGTTCACTGCTCGATCGGGATCCATCCATTTTAGACTGAAAACCCCATTGAAATGAATTACACAGAAGTAAAAAATAAACACACCAACTGCTACCTTGTGCACAGAGTCAATCGCCAACATAAATGATTAAAGATCGTTGCGGAGGCCGCTCACGATGATCCAGTCACTGTCTGTGTCTGCAGGGGGCGCTGTACAGGGTCATGTTTAGTGCTGCACTCACCATTTCCCACAATGCATCTGGAAGAGTAGTGTCCAGCGCGGGTCACTAGGGGTCAGTCTAGACCACAACGAACAAAACACTTTAAACAAACCGTTAGCAGCAGGTGCTAGCGTATTAGGCCCCGTATTAGGCCCCGTAGTAGGCCCCGTAGTAGGCCCGTGTAGGGGCCCGTAGTAGGCCGATAGCCCGTGTTAGGCCCGTAGTAGGCCCGTGCATAGGCCCCGTATAGGGCCCAGTATTAGCCCCGTGACAGCCCGTATATAGGCCCCATAGCCCGCATAGCCCGCATAGGTATAGGCCCGTATTAGGCCCCATAGGCCCGTATAGTAGGCCCTGCATAGGCCCGTATAGCCCATAGCGGATAGCCCGTGACAGTATAGCCCCGTGACAGCCCAGTATTAGGCCCCGTAGCGTAGGCCCTGTATAGGTAGGCCCTGCATAGGCCAGTATTAGGCCCAGCATAGCCCGTGGTATACAGCCCGTATAGCCCAGACAGTACAGCCCAGGTGCCCCGTATTAGGCCCCGTATTAGGCCCCGTATTAGGCCCCGTATTAGGCCCAGCGACAGCCCGTATTAGCCACAGCCCGTATAGCATAGCCCAGCATAGGCCCGTAGTAGGCCCAGTATAGCCCCTGATAGCCCAGCATAGGCCCAGTATAGCCATAGGCCCAGTATTAGCCCAGGCCCTGCATAGGCCCGTAGTAGGCCCTGCATAGCCCGTAGTAGGCCCCAGACAGCCCCGTAGTAGGCCCAGTAGTAGGCCCGTGTAGCCCGTAGTAGGCCCTGACAGCCCGTATAGCCCCGTATAGGCCCCGCATAGCCCCTGCATAGCCCGTATAGGTGACAGCCCGTATAGGCCCGCATAGCCCGTATAGCCCGCATAGCCCGTATAGCCTGAGTAGCCCAGTATTAGGCCCATAGCCCTCGTATAGCCCCGTATAGGCCCGTATAGCCCGTATAGCCCTGTATTAGGCCCCGTATTAGGCCCAGTATTAGGCCCAGTATTAGGCCCTGTAGGGGCTCGGGCCTAATAAACAGTCACTGTTCATCTGTCATTTGTTTAAACCAGGAGTCGATGGTTTTTATTATGACCTTTGACTCTAAAGGACCAGGACTAGACCAGGACCAGGACCAGGACCAGGACCAGGACCAGGACCAGATCAGGACCAGACCAGACCAGGACTAGACCAGGACCAGACCAGGACCAGGACCAGGACCAGACCAGGAGCAGGACCAGGACCAGGACCAGGACCAGACCAGGACCAGGACCAGGACCAGGACCAGGACCAGACCAGGACCAGGACCAGACCAGGACCAGACCAGGACCAGGACCAGGACCAGGGTCACACTGGGGTCCAGACAATATATTTAATAACAAACATTGTATTATTACGTTATTTTGTCTTTTTATTTCAGTCAAAATAACTTTATCAAACTGAATCAAATAAAAATTGAACAAAGTCTGAACCGAGACCAAAACCAGCTCAAGTTTAAAGAAAGAACAGAATATTCTTTTAAGTGTTTCATATAAAACTATAAACTGTTTATTTGACCTGAAACACACAACAACATGTGAGTCAGACTGTTCCACCTGGTGACATCATCGGGTGGAGCTCCTCGTCTCCAAACACTGAACGGTTTAAAGTGCGTAACATCAGCCAAAATGAGAAAAATCCTGCCCAGAGACGATGCCGACAAACTCATCCATGCATTTGTCACATCCAGATTAGACTATTGTAACGCCCTGCTCACAGCGTGTCCTAAAAGCTCTAGAAGAAGCTTTAACTGGTTCAAAATGCAGCAGCAAGATTATTAACAGGTACTAGAAGAAGAGATCATATTTCACCAGTGTTAGAGTCTCTTCACTGGCTTCTGTTGAGTTTAGAATCAAATTTAAAATCCTCCTCCTGACTTATAAAGCTTTAAACAATATGGCCCCATCCTACCTCAAAGATGCAATAGTAGCGTACCATCCAAACAGAGCTCTTCGTTCTCAAAATGCTGGACTATTGTTAGTCCCCAGAGTCTCTAAAAGCACAGTAGGAGGTCGAGCATTTAGCTCCCAAGCTCCTGTTATGGAACCAGCTCCTGTTCATGTAAAAGAGGCCGACACAGTCTCTACATTTAAGACCAGCTCAAAACGTTCCTCTTTGAAATAGCTTATGGTCAGGCCAGTTAGGAACAGAAATAAAAACCTACAGTTTTAGCTCCTCTGCCCTTGGAGCGACTCTGCTGGAGAAGTATGGAGCTGAACACTATCCTCTGGTTCTTCTACTTTACCATCAACAATATTTAATATTACTTCAACTGTAGTCTGTTCATTGCTGTTCACATGTTTCTCTCTCTGTTTCAGACACTGACCCCCCCCCCATCTGTCTGGAGGATCGATCTCTACACTGGATCGATCTGTGCTCCACCCGCCTGGAGGAACTCCCTCAACCCTGGATTAGCCACACCTCGTCTGCCTGGACCAACTCCATCCACTTTAGATGAACTGTTCCTCATCTCCTGCTGGAGGATCTCTCTACACTGGTGGACTGTTCCTCATCTCCTGCTGGAGGATCTCTCTACACTGGTGGACTGCTCCTCGTCCTCCTGGAGGATCTCTCTACACTGGTGGACTGTTCCTCATCTCCTGCTGGAGGATCTCTCTACACTGGTGGACTGCTCCTCGTCCTCCTGGAGGATCTCTCTACACTGGTGGACTGCTCCTCATCTCCTCCTGGAGGATCTCTCTACACTGGTGGACTGCTCCTCGTCCTCCTGGAGGATCTCTCTACACTGGTGGACTGCTCCTCGTCCTCCTGGAGGATCTCTCTACACTGGTGGACTGCTCCTCGTCCTCCTGGATGAACTCTTTAAAGCCTCCTCCCTCTTGAGTGGTTCTGGTTCAGTCCAAGTGGATGTCAGTCCTAGTTCATCTGCAGCCTGTCCGTCCGTGGGAGTAGGATCTCTCCTTCACTGTGGTTCTCCTGAGGTTTATACTTTGTCCCGTGGGGTTTTTTGTAGTTTTTCCTGAAGGAGGGTCAAAGGACAGGGGCATTCTGGGACAGTTATCTGAACTGCTTTGACCTGTGGCCCATCGAGGCAACTGTTGTTGTGATTTTGGGCATTAGAAACATAAATGGATTTGATTTGAAATTGAAAGTGTTTCACCAGAACAAACTGAAGGTCACACAAACACAGAGACACAAATGGAACAAACGGCTCTGGTCACGTCATGACGATCAGTTCAGAGAAAAAAGGTGGAACTGGAACTGACTCAGAAGAAGAATCAGACTCACAGTTATAATTAAACCTGAAGAGGAAGTTCAACAGAAGAGCTTCAACCATCATCGTCTGACTCACTTTTACATTTATCACCTCAGTCTGAGTCCAAACCAGGACCAGGACCAGGACCAGGACCAGGACCAGGACCAGAACCAGAACCAGAGCCAGGACCAGAACAGGACCAGAACAGGACTGAACCAGGACCAGAACAGGACCAGGACAGGACTGAACGTCTGACTCACTTTTACATTTATCACCTCAGTCTGAGTCACATCCTGAGTCCAAACTGACTTTAACCAGGACCAGGACCAGGACCAGGACCAGGACCAGGACCAGGACCAGGACCAGGACCAGGACCAGAACCAGAACCAGAGCCAGGACCAGAACAGGACCAGAACAGGACTGAACCAGGACCAGAACAGGACCAGAACAGGACTGAACCAGGACCAGAACAGGACCAGAACAGGACCAGGACAGGACTGAACGTCTGACTCACTTTTACATTTATCACCTCAGTCTGAGTCACATCCTGAGTCCAAACTGACTTTAACCAGGACCAGGACCAGGACCAGGACCAGGACCAGGACCAGGACCAGAACAAGACTGAACCAGGACTGAACAGGACCTGAACAGGACCAGAACAAGACTGAACCAGGACCTGAACAGGACCTGAACACGACCAGAACAGGACCAGAACAAGACCAGAACCAGGACCAGAACAAGACTAAACCAGGACCAGAACCAGGACCAGGACCAGAACAGGACCAGAACAGGACTGAACCAGGACTGAACCAATGACTAAGTACAGTTAGCCCACAGTTCATACAGTTAGCCCACAGTTAGCATAGTTAGCCCACAGTTAGCACAGTTAGCCCACAGTTCATACAGTTAGCCCACAGTTAGCATAGTTAGCCCACAGTTCATACAGTTAGCCCACTGTTCATACAGTTAGCCCACAGTTAGCATAGTTAGCCCACAGTTCATACAGTTAGCCCACAGTTCATACAGTTAGCCCACAGTTAGCCCATAGTTAGCCCACTGTTAGCCCACAGTTCATACAGTTAGCCCATAGTTAGCCCACTGTTAGCACAGTTTGGTTTGGTGTTTGGTGTTTTTTTATTTCAAACCTGCAAACATAATTCACAATCGAGCCACAAACACTGGAAAGGACACAAGTCAAATAATAAATAAATAAATAAATAAATAAATAAATGGGCGCAGACAGAGCGCAGCTACAGGGCGTTACATTCACACGTTTAAAAATGAAGAAGTACAACTGATCTAATCCACCCCGTCCTCGTTATAACGTCAAGTGTTTCCTGTTATTTGTTAAAACTGTATTTAAAGCATCAAGACAATAATAGAAACAACTTCATACTTTTCATTATTTTTGTGGTTCATAAATATTATTTCTTTGTCTTTCTTCTTAAAGTCCATCATCTGGAACATCGACACCAGAGACAGAAACAGAAGCTTTTCATCGTCGTCTGAAACGTGGTAAAATATATCTGTGGACTTTCCCCTGAGGCTGTAGATGGTGCTGTTGATAAAAATGTGTTTGTGTGTTACTATGACGACGACGAGGACGAGGACGAGGACGATGATGATGATTATGATGATGACGATGATGAAGATGATGACGATGATGAAGGCTCAGAGCGCTGAACAAACCAATGACACGACAGCTGCTGTGACACACACCACATTTACACACGACACACTCAGGGTCCTGAGGCTTTATGAACCTAAAGGGGTAAAGTCCAGGCTGGTGTTAAAGGGCAGACGGGGGTCGGGGCAGAAGGGGCAGATGTTTGGGTCCGGGGCCTTGTCCTGGGGCAGGACTGAGGACTGAGGGCACAGCTGCAGGACTCTAGTCGGAGGAGAACATTTACAATCATCCATTATTGATCTTCTGCAGTTTGTCCTGGTCGTAATCGATCAGTTCTGGTTCTTGTGTCCCTCTGGAGCCTCCGTTTCATGTCGGTCCTTGATGGTTCCTCTGTTCTTGTGTCAGAGCCTAACCCCCTTATGTCAGACCCCTTGTGACACCCCTAAGCACTGGGCCCCTCTGGTGTCCTCCTCTGGTGTCCTCCTCTGGTTTCTGCTGGGCCCCTCTGGTGTCCTCCTCTGGTTTCTGCTGGTCTTCAGACCGGGCTCAGATGTTCTTCAGCTCCTCTGTGTCTCTTTGTTGTAGAAGTTCTCTGGTCTGAGCTCCATGTTGTCTCATGTTCTTGTCCTCCGTCCGTGCTCAGATGTTGGAGCTCTCTGGTGTTTCTTCTGTTCTAATCCTTCAGCTGCTCATGTCACTGAAGGTCTCTTTACTTTGAAGGCGGCTGTGAAATGTTGTGATGTTTAAGGCAGAGCCCCGTCCAATCAGCACGAGCCTCTGTCAAGAGTCAAAAAGAATCAAGTCCTCATCGTCTTCCACAAACAGAACTTCAGACGTAGGACGTTCCAGGCGTCCTGGGTCCAGTCAGGGTCAGTGGGTTCTCCAGGACCTTCTCATGGGACACGATGGTGTCAGTGACGCTCAGAGAACCAGAGAACCAGACCCACTATAGAGTTTGGAGTCCAGCGACTCAAAAAGAATAAAAGCACAGCACGTCCACCTCGTCTGAGAGCAGAGGAGAAAGTATTGATATGTAAAGAGTTTATGAAGAGTTTATGAACTCTGAACATTGAGCAGTTTGATCGATCCATCTATCTATCCATCTATCTATCTATCTATCTATTAAATCCGTGAACTTTAATATTTTTGTTTTCAATAACATCAGATAAGTGCGGTGCAGATAACTCGATTCATGGATCCTTCTTCTTTTTCTATTGTGTCTTAAACATGATTGAGATGTTTTTTGTTTGTTTTGTTCAAACGTGGATGAGTCATCAATAGTTACACCAAGAAATGTCACTTTGTGGATTCTTTCAGTGATGGTTCCATCTGTTTGTACTTGAGCTTTTGTTTGTTTACAACATTTAATATCATTCATTTAGTTTTGTGTTTGTGTTTATTGTTCGTTTGTTTGAATCAAACTATACTTTCACTTTTTCATTTCCACATGAATCACTTTCAACAAATTCATCCGAGTCGTCCCCAGAACAAAACATATTTGTATCGTCAGCGATGATGATCATTTGAAACGTGACACAGATCATTAACATAAAGATGAAACAATCTGGGCCCCAGGACTGAGCCCTGAGGGACTCCACAGAGAACCTTCAAATGTGATCAATACAGTCACACTGTCACAAACTGTTTTGATTAGCCCACAGTTAGCACACAGTTAGCACACAGTTAGCACAGTTAGCCCACAGTTAGAACAGTTAGCACAGTTAGCATACAGTTAGAACAGTTAGCCCACAGTTAGCACAGTTAGCACACAGTTAGCACAGTTAGCCCACAGTTAGAACAGTTAGCACAGTTAGCATACAGTTAGAACAGTTAGCCCACAGTTAGCACAGTTAGCATACAGTTAGAACAGTTAGCCCACAGTTAGCACAGTTAGCACACAGTTAGCACAGTTAGCCCACAGTTAGCACAGTTAGCACACAGTTAGCACAGTTAGCCCACAGTTAGCACAGTTAGCCTACAGTTAGAACAGTTAGCCCACAGTTAGCCCACAGTTAGAACACAGTTTGAACAGCTAGCCCACAGTTAGCACAGTTAGCCCACAGTTAGCACAGTTAGCCTACAGTTAGAACAGTTAGCCCACAGTTAGCCCACAGTTAGCACACAGTTTGAACAGCTAGCCCACAGTTAGCACAGTTAGCCCACAGTTAGAACAGTTAGCCCACAGTTAGCACAGTTAGCCCACAGTTAGCACAGTTAGCCTACAGCAGGCCTGTCCAAACTAAGGCCCGGGGTCCAAATGCGGCCCTCAGACCCATTTTTCTTGGCCCTCAGTCTTCCTGGTGAACTGGCCCACATTGTCCTGATAAGTACTATTTACAGCACATTTCAGATTTTCTACAATTCCAACCTAAATAACTAACATTTTGGTGCAGCACAGACACAGACCTGATGTTAAGGCACTGAGACTGATGTAGATGTGGTGGAGCTTAAAACATCAGATAAATGCAGCTTTTTTAATGTTTCACGGTTGATTTGTGGCTCCACTTGGTCTATATTTCAATATGTGGCCCTCGATGGAAAAAGTTTGGACAGCCCTGGTCTACAGTTAGCACAGTTAGCCTACACTTAGCCCACAGTTAGCCTACACTTAGCCCACAGTTAGCACAGTTAGCCCACAGTTAACACTTGATGGTGTTTCTGTCCAGAACATGATCTCGTTGTAAAAGTCACATGACCACAGTCTGTTCAACCTCAAAACCGCTCAAGAAACTCACGACCAACAGCTGTGAACATCACGGATATCTGATCCATCGATTAAGTCCTTGTGTTTGTTACAGTTTTACAGTTTATTCCTGTCAGGTTCATGTTCTTTTAGTGTTTACTTCATGTCAATCATTCAAGGATTAGACTTTCCTCGTGAGTGAACAGATTTGGGAAAGACATGAGCTTCAGGTGAACCGTAGAGCTGTGATGGACAAATGAGCTTAGAGTTCTGAGAATGTCATTTCTGTTTCAAGAAATGAGCCAAACCAATGGAGGAAAACTAAAACGAATAATAATAAAATAATAAAACAAATAATAAATAAAATAATAAAACAAATAATAATTCAATAGTTAGCCCTGCAACGAGTGGCCCCTGTCCAGGGTGTACCCGCCTAAGGCCCAAAGTCACTGGGACAGGCTCCAGTCACCCATGACCCCTAACGGGAACAAGCGTAGAAAATGAATGAATGAATGAATAATTAAATAATAAAATAAATAATAATTAAATAATCCATCCAAAGGACTCTTTGGTTTTTGTTTTGCTGTGGATGGTTGAGTTCCTGTTGGGGGTCGGTTTGTGACAGAAAAGGCAGTGCCAGGAATAGTCCCTGACAGGGTCTGGATCCGGGTGAGATCCTGGTCTGACAGGGGTCCAGGGGCCCAGGGGGGGGGGCGGGGGCCCGAGGGGGGGGGGGGCTTTGAGTGACAGGGCCCTCTGCGTCCTGCTCCTCTCCTTAAAAAGCCATGACCGGCTCCCAGAGAGCTATTCCTGTCCCTGAACACAACACCCAGCAACACAGGCCCCGAGCCAGGCAGAGGGACCAGAGCGGGCCGGAGCGGGGCCAGAACCGGGCCAGAACCAGGGCCAGAACCAGGGCCAGAACCAGGACCAAACCAGGACTGAACCAGGACTGAACCAGGACCAAAGAGTCACAATAAAAGCAGCATTTGTCCCAAAGAGCCGCAATAAAAACACGTCCAGAGAGTCGTAAAGAGCCGACAGCTGACAGTGAACGCTCCAGAGTGAACGCAGCCCCTGAAAGTACTCTGAAGTACTCTGAAGTACTCTGAAGTACTCTGAAGTACTCTGAAGTACACACAGTACACACATGAACTCATCAAAGCCACTGTTTACAATAAAACGCCTCAGACTTAAGCGCTGACCATCAAATATGTCAAAAATCAAGTCTGAAAACATCATAAAAGTAGCAGTATTCATAAAGTATTGCAGTAAAATGAAGTATACGGAGTACACGCAGTAGAAGTACAAGAGGTTTATTTATAGAGTCACAGATATGAACTCACACATGCTTCAGTCTGAACCACAGCGTCAGAGGCAGAAAGAGTCACACAAGTAGAATGTATGAGGTATCATGAAGTACATGAAGTACATGAAGTACATGAAGTACATGAAGTACATGAAGTACATGAAGTACATGAAGTACATGAAGTAGAAGTACAAGTAAAGTGGTTTATTTATAGAGCGCTGGTAACACATGCTTCACATTTGTTAATGAACAATTAAGTGATAACGAAGTCAAATATCTTTTTGAAAAGTAGCAGTATTCATGGTATAATGTATGAAGTACATGAAGTATATAAAGTATACGAAGTACTGAATCAGAAGTACAAGTAAAGAGGTTTATTTATAGAGCGTGAGACAGATGGACTCACATTTGACTTCTGAGCGAGAAAGACTGAACGTCAGAGACCATTTGAGACCGCAGTATTTACAGCAGTATTAGCAGAAGTACTGGCAGTACTGCAGTACTCTCAGCAGTACTGCAGTACTCTCAGCCGCAGTACTGCAGTACTCTCAGCCACAGTACTGCAGTACTGCAGTACTCTCAGCAGTACTGCAGTACTCTCAGCAGTACTCACCGGGTGCCGGCAGACCCTGGAAGCGCTCGGGGCTGTTGCGGTGGAGAGTCCGGGTCACAGGTGGATCTCGACCTCCACAGCTCGGCTCAGGGCTGGACCCAAACCCCCCCGGGGTCTTATACCGGCCCCCGGGAGTCCCAGACCCCCAGACCGGCCAATCACAGCGCAGCACACACGCAGCCCGGCCAATCACAGCCCAGAGCCAGCTCCAGGAGCATCATGGGAGCACAACACTTACTCAACGAAAGCAGGGATTTTGTAAAAGTTTATTTTTGTAAAACTGGTTTAGTCCTGGTTTAGTCCTGGTTTAGTCCTGGTTTAGTCCTGGTTTAGTCCTGGTTTAGTCCTGGTTTAGTCCTGGTTTAGTCCTGATTTAGTTCTGGTTTAGTCCTGGTTTAGTCCTGGTTTAGTCCTGGTTTAGTCCTGATTTAGTTCTGGTTTAGTCCTGGTTTAGACCTGGTTTAGATCTGGTTTAGTTCTGGTTTAGTCCTGGTTTAGTCTTGGTTTAGTCCTGGTTAAACCTGGTTTAGTCCTGGTTTAGACCTGGTTTAGATCTGGTTTAGATCTGGTTTAGTTCTGGTTTAGTCTTGGTTTAGTCTTGGTTTAGTCCCGGTTTAGTCCTGGTGGTTCTCCTCAGGTTTACACTTTTTCCCACAGGGTTTTTGTAGTTTTTCCTCGAGAGAAGGGGGCGCTCTGGGACAGAAGGGGGCGCTCTGGGACAGAAGGGGGCGCTCTGGGACAGAAGGGGGCGCTCTGGGACAGTTGGGGGGGCTCTGGGACACACAGGCGCTCTGGGACAGAAGAGCTCTGGGACAGAAGGCGCTCTGGGACACACAGGCGCTCTGGGACAGAAGAGCTCTGGGACAGAAGGGGCGCTCTGGGACAGAAGAGCTCTGGGACAGAAAGAGCGCTCTGGGACAGAAGGCGCTCTGGGACACACAGGGGCTCTGGGACACACAGGGGCGCTCTGGGACAGAAGAGCGCTCTGGGACACACAGGGGGCGCTCTGGGACACACAGGGCGCTCTGGGACAGAAGGGGCGCTCTGGGACAGAAGGGGCTCTGGGACAGAAGAGCGCTCTGGGACACACAGGGGCGCTCTGGGACAGACGGGGGCGCTCTGGGACACACAGGGGGCGCTCTGGGACACACAGGGGCTCTGGGACACACAGGGCGCTCTGGGACAGAAGAGCTCTGGGACACACAGGGCGCTCTGGGACACACAGGGGCACTCTGGGACACACAGGGGCGCTCTGGGACAGAAGGGGGCGCTCTGGGACACACAGGGGGCGCTCTGGGACACACAGGGCGCTCTGGGACACACAGGGGGCGCTCTGGGACAGAAGGGGGCGCTCTGGGACACACAGGGGGCTCTGGGACAGAAAGAGCTCTGGGACAGAAGGGGCACTGGGACAGAAGGGGGCGCTCTGGGACAGAAGGGGGCGCTCTGGGACAGAGAGAGCTCTGGGACAGAAGGGGCGCTCTGGGACAGAAAGGCGCTCTGGGACAGAAGGGGCGCTCTGGGACAGAAGGCGCTCTGGGAGAGAAGGGGGCTCACTGTGACAGAAGGGGGCGCTCTGGGACAGAAGAGCTCTGGGACAGAAGGGCGCTCTGGGACAGAAGGTGGGCTCTGGGACAGAAGGGGGCTCTGGGACAGAAAGAGCGCTCTGGGACAGAAGGGGGCTCTGGGACAGAGAGCGCTCTGGGACAGAAGGGGCGCTCTGGGACACACAGGGGGGCGCTCTGGGACAGAAGGGGGCGCTCTGGGACAGAAGGGGCCGCTCTGGGACAGAGGGGGCCACTCTGGGACAGAGAGCTCTGGGACAGAAGGGCGCTCTGGGACAGAAGAGCTCTGGGACAGAAGGCGCTCTGGGACAGGGTCTGGCGCTCTGGGACAGAAGGGGGCGCTCTGGGACAGAAGGGGGCGCTCTGGGACAGAAGGGGGCGCTCTGGGACAGAAGGGGGCGCTCTGGGACACACAGGGGTTTTTATTCATTCAGGATGATCAGGACATTCTTTTCTTCTTTCATGTATATTTTTCAGGAGTGTTTGAGTCTCATTTGCTCAGAGCCTCAGACACTGGTCTGGTCTGGGTCTGGGTCGGGGTCTGGGTCAGGGTCTGGGCCTGGGTCGGGGTCGGGGTCGGGGTCTGGTCTGGGTCTGGGTCTGGGTCTGGGTCTGGTCTGGGTCTGGTCTGGGTCTGGGTCTGGGTCTGGTCTGGGTCTGGGTCTGGGTCTGGTCTGGGTCTGGGTCTGGTCTGGGTCTGGTCTGGGTCTGGGTCTGGTCTGGGTCTGGGTCTGGTCTGGGTCTGGTCTGGGTCTGGTCTGGGTCTGGGTCTGGGTCTGGTCTGGGTCTGGTCTGGGTCTGGTCTGGGTCTGGGTCTGGGTCTGGGTCTGGGTCTGGTCTGGGTCTGGTCTGGGTCTGGTCTGGGTCTGGTCTGGGTCTGGGTCTGGGTCTGGGTCTGGTCTGGGTCTGGGTCTGGGTCTGGTCTGGGTCTGGTCTGGGTCTGGTCTGGGTCTGGTTTGGCCTCGTGTCCTGGACACAGCGGCCAAGTCAGAAATATCATTTGATGGAGTTTATTTTCCCGACGTCCAAAAGAGCAAACAGTGCTCCTCCCACAGACTCCTCCCACTGCCACAGACTCCTCCCACAGACTCCTCCTCCTCCCACAGACTCCTCCCACTGCCACAGACTCCTCCCACAGACTCCTCCTCCTCCCACAGACTCCTCCCACTGCCACAGACTCCTCCCACAGACTCCTCCTCCTCCCACAGACTCCTCCCACTGCCACAGACTCCTCCCACAGACTCCTCCTCCTCCCACAGACTCCTCCCACTGCGCACAGACTCCTCCCACAGACTCCTCCTCCTCCCACAGACTCCTCCCACTGCCACAGACTCCTCCCACTGACTCCTCCCACTGCCACAGACTCCTCCCACAGACTCCTCCCACAGCCACAGACTCCTCCCACCGCCACAAACTCCTCCCACAGACTCCTCCCACCGCCACAGACTCCTCCCACAGACTCCTCCCACCGCCACAAACTCCTCCCACAGACTCCTCCCACCGCCACAGACTCCTCCCACAGACTCCTCCCACTGTCACAGGCTCCCCTCTTAAGCCCCTCCCACAGACGTAACAAAACATCATAAAAACAACGATCAACAGCGTTTTCCTCCCAGACGTCGCTCCCGTCGTATTCACTGAACGACATGATCACGGTGTTTACATAAAATACAAGGAAATGTTCTTTTCTGCCGTTTCTAAAATCACCAAAATGAGCGTTTTTATGTTCAGTGACGTCACGGTGAAGATGTGTGAGCCGCGACCCAAACAGCAGCTCGTGACCTGGTCAGACACAGACACCTGGAATCACACAAGCTAACGCTAACGCTAACACCAAAACATGCTGCGTGATCGCTCCCTCAAAGCATCATGGGGGATTGTGGTCACGTGGCGCCCTAAAGCAAAGATGGCCGCCTCCGTATCAGGAAGTAAAACAAAGATGGCCGCCTCCGTATCAGGAAGTAAAACAAAGATGGCAGCCTCCGTATCAGGAAGTAACGCGGAAGTTAAAAAAAAAACTTTTTTGGCGTCATGCGCATGGATGCGCCCCGCCCCCTCTGTCTGTGTCCCAGGTTGATTAGTGGTCGTGTGAGGTACTGCAGCCTTTTTCTAAAATGTCACATTATAATCACAGACAGGACTGAATTATTATCAGTATTTAAATAAAATAGAAGGAAATGTTCTTTTCTACCGTTTATAAAATCACACAAATTACCGTTTTTATATGAAGTGGGGGATTGTGGTCACGTGGTGCGCTAAAGCAAAGATGGCCGCCTCCGTATCAGGAAGTAAAGCAAAGATGGCCGCCTCCGTATCAGGAAGTAAAACAAAGATGGCCGCCTCCGTATCAGGAAGTAAAACAAAGATGGCCGCCTCCGTATCAGGAAGTAAAGCAAAGATGGCCGCCTCCGTATAAGATAAGATCAGACAGAGATCCTTTATTTGTCCCACAATGGGGGAAATTCCAATGTTGCAACACACAGTTTAGGACAGGAATGAAAGAAATAGGCGCATGCAATAAAAATAGGATAAGTAATTACTAAACATGGTAATAAAAATACAATCTAAAGTATAAAGTGCACACTCTTATTTACAGTAGGTGGCTGTCTGCGAATAAATAGTAAAAAATGTCAAATAAAGTGTCTTAAGTGTCTGTTATAAGTAAGTAGTAGGTGACTATAGTGAGGTAAAAGTGTATTAATTGTGTGTAGGAAGTAAATGCGGACGTAAGAAACTTTTTTGGGGTCATGCGCCAATGAGCACTCTCCATAGGGATAAACAGGACGGCCATCTTGGATTCATCTTCCAGGTTTTATTATAGTTCTATGATCATGAGTCGATGAGCTCAGGCCACAGGGAGGGGCGGGGCCCGTGGGTTCATCCTCCAGGTTTGGTTCTGGTTCGATGTTGCTGCAGGTCACGAGGGGGAGGAGCAGAAGGACCAAACGTGGCGGACCAGAGCGCGCCCCCGTGTCCTCAGAGCGCGCCCCCGTGTCCTCAGAGCGCGCCCCCGTGTCCTCAGAGCGCGCCCCGTGTCCTCAGAGCGCGCCCCGTGTCCTCAGAGCGCGCCCCCGTGTCCTCAGAGCGCGCCCCCGTGTCCTCAGAGCGCGCCCCGTGTCCTCAGAGCGCGCCCCGTGTCCTCAGAGCGCCCGTGTCCTCAGAGCGCGCCCCCGTGTCCCCTGAGCGCGCCCCCGTGTCCTCAGAGCGCGCCCCCGTGTCCTCAGAGCGCGCCCCCGTGTCCTCAGAGCGCGCCCCCGGGTCCTCAGAGCGCGCCCGTGTCCTCAAGCGCCCCGTGTCCTCAAGCGCGCCCGTGTCCTCAAGCGCGCCCCGTGTCCTCAAGCGCCCGTGTCCTCAAGCGCGCCCCGTGTCCTCAAGCGCGCCCCGTGTCCTCAAGCGCGCCCGTGTCCCCTGGCGCGCCCCGTGTCCTCAAGCGCGCCCGTGTCCCCTGCGCGCCCGTGTCCTCAGAGCGCGCCCCCGTGTCCTCAGAGCGCGCCCCCGTGTCCTCAGAGCGCGCCCCGTGTCCTCAGAGCGCGCCCCGTGTCCTCAGAGCGCGCCCCGTGTCCTCAGAGCGCGCCCCGTGTCCCCTGAGCGCGCCCCCGTGTCCTCAGAGCGCGCCCCGTGTCCCCTGAGCGCGCCCCCGTGTCCTCAGAGCGCGCCCCCGTGTCCTCAGAGCGCGCCCCGTGTCCTCAGAGCGCCCGTGTCCCAAGCGCCCGTGTCCTCAAGCGCCCGTGTCCTCAGAGCGCGCCCCGTGTCCTCAGAGCGCGCCCCGTGTCCTCAGAGCGCGCCCCGTGTCCTCAGAGCGCGCCCCGTGTCCTCAGAGCGCGCCCCGTGTCCCCCGCGTGTCCTCAGAGCGCGCCCCGTGTCCTCAGAGCGCCCCCGTGTCCTCAAGCGCGCCCGTGTCCTCAAGCGCGCCCGTGTCCTCAAGCGCGCCCGTGTCCTCAAGCGCGCCCGTGTCCTCAAGCGCGCCCCGTGTCCTCAAACACGCCCGTGTCCTCAGAGCGCGCCCCGTGTCCTCAGAGCGCGCCCCGTGTCCTCAGAGCACGCCCCGTGTCCACGAGTCCTCAGAGCGCGCCCCGTGTCCTCAGAGCGCGCCCCGTGTCCTCAGAGCGCGCCCCCGTGTCCTCAGAGCGCGCCCCGTGTCCTCAGAGCGCGCCCCGTGTCCTCAGAGCGCGCCCCCGTGTCCTCAGAGCGCGCCCCCGTGTCCTCAGAGCGCGCCCCGTGTCCTCAGAGCGCGCCCCCGTGTCCTCAGAGCGCGCCCCCGTGTCCTCAGAGCGCGCCCCCGTGTCCTCAGAGCGCGCCCGTGTCCTCAGAGCGCGCCCCGTGTCCTCAGAGCGCGCCCGTGTCCTCAAGCGCGCCCGTGTCCTCAAGCGCGCCCGTGTCCTCAGAAACACGCCCGTGTCCCGTGTCCTCAGAGCGCGCCCCGTGTCCTCAGAGCACGCCCCGTGTCCTCAGAGCACGCCCCGTGTCCCCGTGTCCTCAGAGCGCCTGTGACCTGGTCAGACACAGACACCTGGAATCACACAAGCTAACGCTAACGCTAACACCAAAACATGCTGCGTGATCGCTCCCTCAAAGCATCATGGGGGATTGTGGTCACGTGGCGCCATAGAACTATAATAAAACCTGGAAGATGAATCCAAGATGGCCGTCCTGTTTATCCCTATGGAGAGTGCTCATTGGCGCATGACCCCAAAAAAGTTTCTTACTTCCGCATTTACTTCCTGATACGGCAGCTGACATCTTTGTTTTACTTCCTGAAACGATGGCTGCCATCTTTGTTTTACTTCCTGAAACGGAGGCTGCCATCTTTGTTTTAGGGCGCCATGTGACGACAATCCCCACTTCATATAAAAGCGGTAATTTTGGTGATTTTAGAAAGCGGTAGAAAAGAACATTTCCTTCTATTTTATTTAAATACCGATAATAATTCAGTACTGTCCGCAATTATAATGAGCAATTTTATAAAAAGGCTGGTTCCAAGAGGCTGCAGTACCTAACACGGCCACAAATCAATCTGGGACCACAGTAAGAGGGGCGTACCTTATCCAGTTCATTTAATACATCCATGCGTGGCGCCCTAAAGCAAAGATGGCCGCCTCCGTATCAGGAAGTAAAGCAAAGATGGCCGCCTCCGTATCAGGAAGTAAAACAAAGATGGCAGCCTCCGTATCAGGAAGTAACACGGAAGTTAAAACTTTTTGGCGTCATGCGCATGGATGCGCCCCGCCCCCTCTGTCTGTGTCCCAGGTTGATTAGTGGTCGTGTGAGGTACTGCAGCCTTTTTCTAAAATGTCACATTATAATCACAGACAGGACTGAATTATTATCAGTATTTAAATAAAATAGAAGGAAATGTTCTTTTCTACCGTTTATAAAATCACACAAATTACCGTTTTTATATGAAGTGGGGGATTGTCGTCACGTGGTGCGCTAAAGCAAAGATGGCCGCCTCCGTATCAGGAAGTAAAGCAAAGATGGCCGCCTCCGTATCAGGAAGTAAAACAAAGATGGCCGCCTCTGTATCAGGAAGTAAAACAAAGATGGCCGCCTCCGTATCAGGCGCGCCCCCGTGTCCTCAGAGCGCGCCCCGTGTCCTCAGAGCGCGCCCCCGTGTCCTCAGAAACACGCCCGTGTCCTCAAGCGCGCCCGTGTCCTCAGAGCGCCCCGTGTCCTCAAGCGCGCCCCGTGTCCCGTGTCCTCAAGCGCGCCCGTGTCCTCAAGCGCGCCCGTGTCCTCAGAGCGCCCCGTGTCCTCAAGCGCGCCCGTGTCCTCAAGCGCGCCCCGTGTCCTCAAGCGCGCCCCGTGTCCTCAAGCGCGCCCGTGTCCTCAGAGCGCCCGTGTCCTCAGAGCGCCCCGTGTCCTCAGAAGCGCGCCCGTGTCCTCAAAGCACGCCCGTGTCCCGTGTCCTCAAGCGCGCCCGTGTCCCGTGTCCTCAAGCGCGCCCGTGTCCTCAAGCGCCCGTGTCCTCAGAGCGCGCCCCCGTGTCCTCAGAGCGCGCCCCGTGTCCTCAGAGCGCGCCCCCGTGTCCTCAGAGCGCGCCCCCGTGTCCTCAGAGCGCGCCCCCGTGTCCTCAGAGCGCGCCCCGTGTCCTCAGAGCGCGCCCCGTGTCCTCAGAGCGCGCCCCCGTGTCCTCAGAGCGCGCCCCTGTGTCCTCAGAGCGCGCCCCGTGTCCCCTGAGCGCGCCCCCGTCCTCTGACAAAACATGTCTCCAAAGAAGTGCAGCTAGGTACACACAACAGAGAGGGGGCGCCACATGTCCAGACGGGGATGTCCTTCAGGAGGACACATGTCCAGACGGGGATGTCCTTCAGGAGGACACATGTCCAGACGGGGATGTCCTTCAGGAGGACACATGTCCAGACGGGGATGTCCTTCAGGAGGACACATGTCCAGACGGGGATGTCCTTCAGGAGGACACATGTCCAGACGGGGATGTCCTTCAGGAGGACACATGTCCAGACGGGGATGTCCTTCAGGAGGACGTCATCACCTGGAGATGATCCTGTGAACTTTTCTGTTTTGAGGGTTTTGTTTTTTGAGATGTTTGTCCTAAACTTTTAATAAACTGCAGAACAGAACATTTCACTTTAATTCAATAAAATCATTAAAATGTTAACTTGTCTCATTCATTTCTTTGGCCCATCGAGGCAACTGTTGGTGTGATTTTGGGCATTATACAAATAAATTGATTTGATTTGATTTCTTGTTTGTTGAAGCTCGAACCTCGTTCAGATCAAACATGAAAATATGACTTTGACATTTATTCAGCTGCTCTTCTGATGCTGTTGATTTCCTTTTTCTGCCGTGTCTTGTAGTCGGGGCGAGTACTTCCTGTGCGTGTAACCACTTCCTGTTCTGTTGAGCTCGTCTTCTTCAAACATCGGCTGCACTTTTCAGACGCTGCAGACACAGACGACGACGCCAACCAAAACGGTTTGAGCTTCAGTTTGGAACGACTGTTTCCTGAGACTTCAGCGGCTCGAAGGTAAAATACTCAGAGTTTTATTCATTTATTTGAGACACTGCACATGAATGTGTGAGAGGCTGAGACACAACACACAAATGGACGAGACACACATTCGACAAACGCTGAACGTTTGAAGCTTTGTGACTTCATCTTGTACTTTTGAACAACTTTCATTGTTTTGAGAGTTAAACGTTTAGAACAAAAGTGTGAGATGAGTCTCTGATGTTCAGAGTGTTTGATCAGAAGTGGAGTTGGTCCGATCAAAACTCGAACGTTTCGGACTAAAAGTCTTGTTCCTGTTTCTCTGAAGTGTTGCTTCTGAAGGCGACGCTCCTTTTACGGTCACAGCGTTTGAGGAAGCTCTGGTCTGTTTTGGAAACATCACACACAGAGGCGGGTGTGAAACACACAACTTTATTTACACTTTATTTGTCCCAAAGAGAGGAAATTGTAGTGTTGCAACAGCAAAGCACAAGAACAGCAGGAGAACGGAGCCGTTCTGGAGACATTTGACCCACACCAGATGAAGTCCGAGGAAATAACGAGCGACTGAAGAGAATGTGAAGCCGTTTCACTGTGAGGCTCAAACAGGACTTTGTCTAAAACAAAAAGTGTAGATCAATGGATTCACGTCACAAACAGCCTGTGATGTGACTCTGACTCTGACTTTACGTCACTTTTTCTTCACACGTTCCTGGCTCCTGGATCATCTACAACGTTCTGACGAGAACAAACTGTAAACGTCATTTTAAATCATAAATGTTACACTTTTATTGTTTCCTGCATTTGACCCAAAGACGCTTCAAACACAAATCACTAAAACGACTTCCATCTGCAGCTGCTCCAGGAACATGAGGACCATCCTGCTGCTGCTGCTGGGCCTCGGCTCTGGTGAGTACCAGGGCCTCCAGGTCCTCCAGGACCAGGGCCTCCAGATCCTCCAGGACCAGGTCCTCCAGGACCAGGGTCCTCCAGGACCAGGCCCTCCAGATCCTCCAGGACCAGGTCCTCCAGGTCCAGGTCCTCCAGGACCAGGCCCTCCAGATCCTCCAGGGCAAGGTCCTCCAGGACCAGGGCCTCCAGGTCCTCCAGGAAGAGGTCCTCCAGGACCAGGGCCTCCAGGTCCAGGTCCTCCGGGACAAGGTCCTCCAGGACAAGGTCCTCCAGGTCCTCTAGGTCCAGGCCCTCCAGGACCAGGGCGTGTGTTGTGTGTCTCAGGTGTGTGTTGTGTGTCTCAGGTGTGTGTTGTGTGTCTCAGGTGTGTGTTGTGTGTCCCAAGTGTGTGTCTCAGGTGTGTGTTGTGTGTCTCAGGTGTGTGTTGTGTGTCTCAGGTGTATGTCTCAGGTGTGTGTTGTGTGTCTCAGGTGTGTGTTGTGTGTCTCAGGTGTGTGTTGTGTGTCTCAGGTGTGTGTTGTGTGTCTCAGGTGTGTGTTGTGTGTCTCAGGTGTGTGTTGTGTGTCTCAGGTGTGTGTCGTGTGTCTCAGGTGTGTGTCTGGTGCGTGTCTCAGGTGTGTGTTGTGTGTCTCAGGTGTGTGTTGTGTGTGTTGTGTGTCTCATGTGTGTGTTGTGTGTCTCAGGTGTGTGTTGTGTGTCTCAGGTGTGTGTTGTGTGTCTCATGTGTGTGTTGTGTGTCTCATGTGTGTGTTGTGTGTCTCATGTGTGTGTTGTGTGTCTCAGGTGTGTGTTGTGTGTCTCAGGTGTGTGTTGTGTGTCTCAGGTGTGTGTTGTGTGTCTCAGGTGTGTGTCAGGAGGAGTTGTGCTCCAGGACTCAGATCGACAGCTGCAGTGATTGTATCCGCGCCAGTCCTTTCTGTGTCTGGTGTCAACAACTGGTAAGAACAATACACAACACACACAACACTACACACTACACACTTTTCTAGTGTGTGTCTCTGGTGTGTGTGTCTGGTGTGTGTCTGGTGTGTGTCTGGTGTGTGTCTCTGGTGTGTCTCTGGTGTGTCTCTGGTGTGTCTCTGGTGTGTCTCTGGTGTGTCTCTGGTGTGTCTCTGGTGTGTCTCTGGTGTGTCTCTGGTGTGTCTCTGGTGTGTCTCTGGTGTGTCTCTGGTGTGTCTCTGGTGTGTCTCTGGTGTGTCTCTGGTGTGTCTCTGGTGTGTCTCTGGTGTGTCTCTGGTGTGTCTCTGGTGTGTCTCTGGTGTGTCTCTGGTGTGTCTCTGGTGTGTCTCTGGTGTGTCTCTGGTGTGTCTCTGGTGTGTCTGGTGTCTCTGGTGTCTCTGGTGTGTCTCTGGTGTGTCTCTGGTGTGTCTCTGGTGTGTCTCTGGTGTGTCTCTGGTGTCTCTGGTGTGTCTCTGGTGTCTCTGGTGTGTCTGGTGTGTCTCTGGTGTGTCTCTGGTGTGTCTCTGGTGTGTCTCTGGTGTGTCTCTGGTGTGTCTCTGGTGTGTCTCTGGTGTGTCTCTGGTGTGTCTGGTGTGTCTCTGGTGTGTCTCTGGTGTGTCTCTGGTGTCTCTGGTGTCTCTGGTGTGTCTCTGGTGTGTCTCTGGTGTGTCTCTGGTGTCTCTGGTGTCTCTGGTGTGTCTCTGGTGTCTCTGGTGTGTCTCTGGTGTCTCTGGTGTGTCTCTGGTGTCTCTGGTGTGTGTCTGGTGTGTCTGGTGTGTGTCTCTGGTGTGTCTCTGGTGTG
Source organism: Rhinogobius similis (assembly GCA_019453435.1). Taxonomy (NCBI): domain Eukaryota; kingdom Metazoa; phylum Chordata; class Actinopteri; order Gobiiformes; family Gobiidae; genus Rhinogobius; species Rhinogobius similis. The sequence goes on from CM033633.1 coordinate 696,754, forward strand.
TCTCTGGTGTGTCTCTGGTGTGTCTCTGGTGTGTCTCTGGTGTGTCTCTGGTGTGTGTCTCTGGTGTCTCTGGTGTGTCTCTGGTGTCTCTGGTCTCTCTGGTGTGTCTGGTGTGTGTCTGGTGTGTCTCTGGTGTCTCTGGTGTGTCTCTGGTGTGTCTCTGGTGTGTCTCTGGTGTGTCTGGTGTCTCTGGTGTGTCTCTGGTGTGTCTCTGGTGTGTCTGGTGTGTCTCTGGTGTGTCTCTGGTGTGTCTCTGGTGTGTCTGGTGTCTCTGGTGTGTCTCTGGTGTGTCTCTGGTGTGTCTGGTGTGTCTCTGGTGTGTCTCTGGTGTCTCTGGTGTGTCTCTGGTGTGTGTCTGGTGTGTCTGGTGTCTCTGGTGTCTCTGTTGTCTCTGGTGTGTCTCTGGTGTGTGTCTGGTGTGTCTCTGGTGTGTCTCTGGTGTGTCTCTGGTGTGTCTCTGGTGTCTCTGGTGTCTCTGGTGTGTCTCTGGTGTCTCTGGTGTGTCTCTGGTGTCTCTGGTGTGTCTCTGGTGTCTCTGGTGTGTGTCTGGTGTGTCTGGTGTGTGTCTCTGGTGTGTCTCTGGTGTGTCTCTGGTGTGTCTCTGGTGTGTCTCTGGTGTGTGTCTGGTGTGTGTCTCTGGTGTCTCTGGTGTGTCTCTGGTGTCTCTGGTCTCTCTGGTGTGTCTGGTGTGTCTCTGGTGTGTGTCTCTGGTGTGTGTCTGGTGTGTGTCTGGTGTGTCTCTGGTGTGTCTCTGGTGTGTCTCTGGTGTGTCTCTGGTGTCTCTGGTGTCTCTGGTGTCTCTGGTGTGTCTCTGGTGTGTCTCTGGTGTGTCTCTGGTGTGTCTCTGGTGTGTCTCTGGTGTGTCTCTGGTGTCTCTGGTGTGTCTGGTGTCTCTGGTGTCTCTGGTGTCTCTCTGGTGTCTCTGGTGTGTCTCTGGTGTCTCTGGTGTCTCTGGTGTGTCTCTGGTGTCTCTCTGGTGTATCTCTGGTGTCTCTGGTGTGTCTCTGGTGTGTCTCTGGTGTGTCTCTGGTGTGTCTGGTGTGTCTCTGGTGTGTCTCTGGTGTGTCTCTGGTGTCTCTGGTGTGTCTCTGGTGTCTCTGGTGTCTCTGGTGTGTGTCTGGTGTGTCTGGTGTGTCTCTGGTGTGTCTCTGGTGTCTCTGGTGTCTCTGGTGTGTCTCTGGTGTGTCTGGTGTCTCTGTTGTCTCTGGTGTGTCTCTGGTGTGTGTCTGGTGTGTCTCTGGTGTGTCTCTGGTGTGTCTCTGGTGTGTCTCTGGTGTGTCTGGTGTCTCTGGTGTCTCTGGTGTGTCTCTGGTGTGTCTGGTGTGTCTCTGGTGTGTCTCTGGTGTCTCTGGTATGTCTCTGGTGTCTCTGGTGTGTGTCTGGTGTGTCTGGTGTCTCTGGTGTCTCTGTTGTCTCTGGTGTGTCTCTGGTGTGTGTCTGGTGTGTCTCTGGTGTGTCTCTGGTGTGTCTCTGGTGTGTCTCTGGTGTGTCTCTGGTGTGTCTCTGGTGTCTCTGGTGTGTCTCTGGTGTGTCTCTGGTGTGTCTCTGGTGTGTCTGGTGTGTCTCTGGTGTGTCTCTGGTGTGTCTCTGGTGTGTCTCTGGTGTGTCTCTGGTGTGTCTCTGGTGTGTCTCTGGTGTCTCTGGTGTGTCTCTGGTGTGTCTCTGGTGTCTCTGGTGTGTCTCTGGTGTCTCTGGTGTCTCTGGTGTCTCTGGTGTGTCTGGTGTGTCTCTGGTGTGTCTCTGGTGTGTGTCTCTGGTGTGTCTCTGGTGTGTGTCTGTTGTGTGTCTGGTGTGTGTCTGGTGTGTCTCTGGTGTGTCTCTGGTGTTTCTCTGGTGTCTCTGGTGTGTCTCTGGTGTGTCTCTGGTGTGTCTCTGGTGTGTCTCTGGTGTGTCTCTGGTGTGTCTCTGGTGTGTCTCTGGTGTCTCTGGTGTGTCTCTGGTGTGTCTCTGGTGTGTCTCTGGTGTGTCTCTGGTGTGTCTCTGGTGTGTCTCTGGTGTGTCTCTGGTGTGTCTCTGGTGTGTCTCTGGTGTGTGTCTCTGGTGTGTGTCTCTGGTGTCTCTGGTGTGTCTCTGGTGTCTCTGGTCTCTCTGGTGTGTCTGGTGTGTGTCTCTGGTGTGTGTCTCTGGTGTGTCTCTGGTGTGTGTCTGGTGTGTGTCTGGTGTGTGTCTGGTGTGTGTCTGGTGTGTCTCTGGTGTGTCTCTGGTGTCTCTGGTGTGTCTCTGGTGTGTCTCTGGTGTGTCTCTGGTGTGTCTCTGGTGTGTCTCTGGTGTCTCTGGTGTCTCTGGTGTGTCTCTGGTGTTTCTGGTGTCTCTGGTGTGTCTGGTGTGTCTGGTGTCTCTCTGGTGTGTCTCTGGTGTCTCTGGTGTCTCTGGTGTGTCTCTGGTGTCTCTGGTGTGTCTCTGGTGTGTCTGGTGTGTCTCTGGTGTGTCTCTGGTGTGTCTCTGGTGTGTCTCTGGTGTCTCTGGTGTGTCTGGTGTGTCTCTGGTGTGTCTCTGGTGTCTCTGGTGTGTCTCTGGTGTGTCTGGTGTCTCTGGTGTGTCTCTGGTGTGTCTCTGGTGTGTGTCTGGTGTGTCTCTGGTGTCTCTGGTGTGTCTCTGGTGTGTCTCTGGTGTCTCTGGTGTGTCTCTGGTGTGTCTGGTGTGTCTCTGGCGTGTCTCTGGTGTCTCTGGTATGTCTCTGGTGTCTCTGGTGTGTCTCTGGTGTGTGTCTGGTGTGTCTGGTGTCTCTGGTGTCTCTTTTGTCTCTGGTGTGTCTCTGGTGTGTGTCTGGTGTGTCTCTGGTGTGTCTCTGGTGTGTCTCTGGTGTGTCTCTGGTGTGTCTGGTGTGTCTCTGATGACTTTGGTGTCTCTGGTGTCTCTGGTGTCTCTGGTGTGTCTGGTGTCTCTGGTGTGTCTCTGGTGTCTCTGGTGTGTCTCTGGTGTGTCTCTGGTGTGTCTCTGGTGTGTCTCTGGTGTGTCTCTGGTGTGTCTCTGGTGTGTCTCTGGTGTGTCTCTGGTGTGTCTCTGGTGTCTCTGGTGTGTCTGGTGTCTCTGGTGTGTCTCTGGTGTCTCTGGTGTCTCTGGTGTGTCTCTGGTGTGTCTGGTGTGTCTCTGGTGTGTCTCTGGTGTCTCTGGTGTCTCTGGTGTCTCTGGTGTCTCTGGTGTGTGTCTGGTGTGTCTCTGGTGTGTCTCTGGTGTGTCTCTGGTGTGTCTCTGGTGTCTCTGGTGTGTCTCTGGTGTGTCTCTGGTGTGTCTCTGGTGTCTCTGGTGTGTCTCTGGTGTGTCTCTGGTGTCTCTGGTGTGTCTCTGGTGTGTCTCTGGTGTCTCTGGTGTGTCTCTGGTGTGTCTCTGGTGTGTCTCTGGTGTGTCTCTGGTGTCTCTGGTGTGTCTCTGGTGTGTCTCTGGTGTCTCTGGTGTCTCTGGTGTGTCTCTGGTGTCACTGGTGTGTCTCTGGTGTCTCTGGTGTGTCTCTGGTGTGTCTCTGGTGTGTCTGGTGTGTCTCTGGTGTCTCTGGTGTGTCTCTGGTGTGTCTCTGGTGTGTCTCTGGTGTGTGTCTCTGGTGTGTCTCTGGTGTGTCTCTGGTGTCTCTGGTGTGTCTCTGGTGTGTCTCTGGTGTGTCTCTGGTGTGTCTCTGGTGTCTCTGGTGTCTCTGGTGTGTCTGGTGTGTCTCTGGTGTCTCTGGTGTGTCTCTGGTGTGTCTCTGGTGTGTCTCTGGTGTGTCTCCTCTGGTGTGTCTCTGGTGTGTCTCTGGTGTCTCTGGTGTGTCTCTGGTGTGTCTCTGGTGTGTCTCTGGTGTCTCTGGTGTGTCTCTGGTGTGTCTGGTGTGTCTCTGGTGTCTCTGGTGTCTCTGGTGTGTCTCTGGTGTGTCTCTGGTGTGTCTCTGGTGTGTCTCTGGTGTGTCTCTGGTGTCTCTGTTGTCTCTGGTGTGTCTCTGGTGTCTCTGGTGTGTCTCTGGTGTGTCTCTGGTGTGTATCTGGTGTGTCTCTGTTGTCTCTGGTGTGTCTCTGGTGTGTCTCTGGTGTCTCTGGTGTCTCTGGTGTGTCTCTGGTGTCTCTGGTGTGTCTCTGGTGTGTCTCTGGTGTGTCTCTGGTGTCTCTGGTGTGTCTCTGGTGTCTCTGGTGTGTCTCTGGTGTCTCTGGTGTGTCTCTGGTGTGTCTCTGGTGTGTCTGGTGTGTCTCTGGTGTGTCTGGTGTGTCTCTGGTGTGTCTCTGGTGTGTCTCTGGTGTGTCTCTGGTGTGTCTGGTGTGTCTGGTGTGTCTGGTGTGTCTCTGGTGTGTCTCTGGTGTCTCTGGTGTCTCTGGTGTCTCTGGTGTGTCTGGTGTGTCTCTGGTGTGTCTCTGGTGTGTCTGGTGTGTCTCTGGTGTGTCTCTGGTGTGTCTCTGGTGTGTCTCTGGTGTGTCTGGTGTGTCTCTGGTGTGTCTCTGGTGTGTCTCTGGTGTGTCTCTGGTGTGTCTCTGGTGTCTCTCTGGTGTGTCTCTGGTGTGTCTCTGGTGTGTCTCTGTTGTCTCTGGTGTGTCTCTGGTGTGTCTCTGGTGTGTCTCTGGTGTCTCTGGTGTGTCTCTGGTGTGTCTCTGGTGTGTCTCTGGTGTGTCTCTGGTGTGTCTCTGGTGTGTCTCTGGTGTGTCTCTGGTGTGTCTCTGGTGTCTCTGGTGTGTCTCTGGTGTCTCTGGTGTCTCTGGTGTCTCTGGTGTCTCTGGTGTGTCTCTGGTGTCTCTGGTGTCTCTGGTGTGTCTCTGGTGTGTCTCTGGTGTCTCTGGTGTGTCTCTGGTGTCTCTGGTGTGTCTCTGGTGTGTCTCTGGTGTGTCTGGTGTGTCTCTGGTGTGTCTGGTGTGTCTGGTGTGTCTCTGGTGTGTCTCTGGTGTGTCTCTGGTGTGTCTCTGGTGTCTCTGGTGTGTCTGGTGTCTCTGGTGTGTCTCTGGTGTCTCTGGTGTGTCTCTGGTGTCTCTGGTGTCTCTGGTGTGTCTGGTGTGTCTCTGGTGTGTCTCTGGTGTGTCTGGTGTGTCTCTGGTGTGTCTCTGGTGTGTCTCTGGTGTGTCTCTGGTGTGTCTCTGGTGTGTCTCTGGTGTGTCTCTGGTGTGTCTCTGGTGTGTCTCTGGTGTGTCTCTGGTGTGTCTCTGTTGTCTCTGGTGTGTCTCTGGTGTGTCTCTGGTGTGTCTCTGGTGTGTCTCTGGTGTGTCTCTGGTGTGTCTCTGGTGTGTCTCTGGTGTCTCTGGTGTGTCTCTGGTGTCTCTGGTGTGTCTCTGGTGTGTCTCTGGTGTGTCTGGTGTGTCTCTGGTGTGTCTGGTGTGTCTGGTGTGTCTCTGGTGTGTCTCTGGTGTGTCTCTGGTGTGTCTCTGGTGTGTCTCTGGTGTGTCTCTGGTGTGTCTCTGGTGTGTCTCTGGTGTCTCTGGTGTCTCTGGTGTGTCTGGTGTGTCTGGTGTGTCTCTGGTGTGTCTCTGGTGTGTCTCTGGTGTGTCTGGTGTGTCTGGTGTGTCTCTGGTGTGTCTCTGGTGTGTCTCTGGTGTGTCTCTGGTGTCTCTCTGGTGTGTCTCTGGTGTGTCTCTGGTGTGTCTCTGGTGTGTCTCTGGTGTGTCTCTGGTGTGTCTCTGGTGTCTCTGGTGTGTCTCTGGTGTCTCTGGTGTGTCTATGGTGTGTCTATGGTGTCTCTGGTGTGTCTCTGGTGTGTCTCTGGTGTCTCTGGTGTCTCTGGTGTGTGTCTGGTGTGTCTCTGGTGTGTGTCTGGTGTGTGTCTGGTGTGTGGTGTCTCTGGTGTCTCTGGTGTGTGTCTGGTGTGTCTCTGGTGTGTCTCTGGTGTCTCTGGTGTGTCTCTGGTGTGTCTCTGGTGTGTCTCTGGTGTGTCTGGTGTGTCTCTGGTGTGTCTGGTGTGTCTCTGGTGTCTCTGGTGTCTCTGGTGTCTCTGGTGTGTCTCTGGTGTGTCTCTGGTGTCTCTGGTGTCTCTGGTGTCTCTGGTGTGTCTCTGGTGTGTCTCTGGTGTGTCTCTGGTGTGTCTCTGGTGTGTCTCTGGTGTGTCTCTGGTGTGTCTCTGGTGTCTCTGGTGTCTCTGGTGTCTCTGGTGTGTCTCTGGTGTGTCTCTGGTGTGTCTCTGGTGTCTCTGGTGTCTCTGGTGTGTCTCTGGTGTCTCTGGTGTGTCTCTGGTGTCTCTGTTGTCTCTGGTGTCTCTGGTGTCTCTGGTGTGTCTCTGGTGTCTCTGGTGTGTCTCTGATGACTTTGGTGCGTCTCTGGTGTCTCTGGTGTGTCTCTGGTGTGTCTCTGGTGTGTCTCTGGTGTGTCTCTGGTGTCTCTGGTGTCTCTGGTGTGTCTCTGGTGTGTGTCTGGTGTGTCTCTGGTGTGTCTCTGGTGTGTCTCTGGTGTGTCTCTGGTGTGTCTCTGGTGTGTCTCTGGTGTGTCTCTGGTGTGTCTCTGGTGTGTCTCTGGTGTGTCTCTGGTGTGTCTCTGGTGTGTCTCTGGTGTGTCTCTGGTGTGTCTCTGGTGTGTCTCTGGTGTGTCTCTGGTGTGTCTCTGGTGTGTGTCTGGTGTGTCTCTGGTGTGTCTCTGGTGTGTCTCTGGTGTGTCTCTGGTGTGTCTCTGGTGTGTCTCTGGTGTGTCTCTGGTGTCTCTGGTGTCTCTGGTGTCTCTGGTGTGTCTCTGATGACTTTGGTGCGTCTCTGGTGTCTCTGGTGTGTCTCTGGTGCGTCTCTGGTGTCTCTGGTGTGTCTCTGGTGTGTCTCTGGTGTGTCTCTGGTGTGTCTCTGGTGTCTCTGGTGTCTCTCTGGTGTGTCTCTGGTGTGTCTCTGGTGTGTCTCTGGTGTGTCTCTGGTGTGTCTCTGGTGTGTGTCTGGTGTGTGTCTGGTGTGTCTCTGGTGTGTCTGTGTGTCTCTGGTGTGTCTCTGGTGTGTCTCTGGTGTGTCTCTGGTGTGTCTCTGGTGTGTCTCTGGTGTGTCTCTGGTGTGTCTCTGGTGTGTCTCTGGTGTGTCTCTGGTGTGTCTCTGGTGTGTCTCTGGTGTCTCTGGTGTGTCTCTGGTGTGTCTCTGGTGTGTCTCTGGTGTGTCTCTGGTGTGTCTCTGGTGTGTCTCTGGTGTGTGTCTGGTGTGTCTCTGGTGTGTCTCTGGTGTGTCTCTGGTGTGTCTCTGGTGTGTCTCTGGTGTGTCTCTGGTGTGTCTCTGGTGTGTCTCTGGTGTGTCTCTGGTGTGTCTCTGGTGTGTCTCTGGTGTGTCTGTTGTGTCTCTGGTGTGTCTCTGGTGTGTCTCTGGTGTGTCTCTGGTGTGTCTCTGGTGTGTCTCTGGTGTGTCTCTGGTGTGTCTCTGGTGTCTCTGGTGTCTCTGGTGTCTCTGGTGTGTCTCTGGTGTGTCTCTGGTGTCTCTCTGGTGTGTCTCTGGTGTGTCTCTGGTGTGTCTCTGGTGTGTCTCTGGTGTGTCTCTGGTGTGTCTCTTGTGTCTCTGGTGTGTCTCTGGTGTGTCTCTGGTGTGTCTCTGGTGTGTCTCTGGTGTGTCTCTGGTGTGTCTCTGGTGTGTGTCTGGTGTGTCTCTGGTGTGTCTCTGGTGTGTCTCTGGTGTGTCTCTGGTGTGTCTCTGGTGTCTCTGGTGTGTCTCTGGTGTGTCTCTGGTGTGTCTGGTGTGTCTCTGGTGTGTCTGGTGTGTGTCTGGTGTGTCTCTGGTGTGTCTCTGGTGTGTCTCTGGTGTGTCTGGTGTGTCTGGTGTGTCTCTGGTGTGTCTCTGGTGTGTGTCTCTGGTGTGTCTCTGGTGTGTCTCTGGTGTGTCTCTGGTGTCTCTGGTGTCTCTGGTGTGTCTCTGGTGTGTCTCTGGTGTGTCTCTGGTGTGTCTCTGGTGTGTCTCTGGTGTGTCTCTGGTGTGTCTCTGGTGTGTCTCTGGTGTGTCTCTGGTGTGTCTCTGGTGTCTCTGGTGTGTCTCTGGTGTCTCTGGTGTGTCTCTGGTGTGTCTCTGGTGTGTCTCTGGTGTGTCTCTGGTGTGTCTCTGGTGTGTCTCTGGTGTGTCTCTGGTGTGTCTCTGGTGTCTCTGGTGTGTCTCTGGTGTGTCTCTGGTGTGTCTCTGGTGTGTCTCTGGTGTGTCTGGTGTGTCTCTGGTGTGTCTCTGGTGTGTCTCTGGTGTGTCTCTGGTGTGTCTGGTGTGTCTCTGGTGTGTCTCTGGTGTGTCTCTGGTGTGTCTCTGGTGTGTCTCTGGTGTCTCTGGTGTGTCTCTGGTGTGTCTCTGGTGTGTCTCTGGTGTCTCTGGTGTGTCTCTGGTGTGTCTCTGGTGTGTGTCTGGTGTGTCTCTGGTGTGTCTCTGGTGTCTCTGGTGTGTCTGGTGTGTCTCTGGTGTGTCTCTGGTGTGTCTCTGGTGTGTCTGTGGTGTGACTCTGGTGTCTCTGGTGTGTCTCTGGTGTGTCTGGTGTGTCTGGTGTGTCTGGTGTCTCTCTGGTGTGTCTCTGGTGTGTCTGGTGTGTCTGGTGTCTCTCTGGTGTCTCTCTGGTGTGTCTCTGGTGTGTCTCTGGTGTGTCTCTGGTGTGTCTCTGGTGTCTCTCTGGTGTCTCTGGTGTGTCTCTGGTGTGTCTCTGGTGTGTCTCTGGTGTCTCTCTGGTGTGTCTCTGGTGTGTCTCTGGTGTCTCTGGTGTGTCTCTGGTGTGTCTCTGGTGTGTCTCTGGTGTCTCTGGTGTGTCTCTGGTGTCTCTGGTGTGTCTCTGGTGTCTCTGGTGTGTCTCTGGTGTGTCTCTGGTGTCTCTGGTGTGTCTCTGGTGTCTCTGGTGTGTCTCTAGTGTCTCTGGTGTGTCTCTGGTGTGTCTCTGGTGTCTCTGGTGTGTCTCTGGTGTCTCTCTGGTGTCTCTGGTGTGTCTCTGGTGTGTCTCTGGTGTCTCTCTGGTGTCTCTGGTGTCTCTGGTGTGTCTCTGGTGTGTCTCTGGTGTGTCTCTGGTGTGTCTCTGGTGTGTCTCTGGTGTCTCTCTGGTGTCTCTGGTGTGTCTCTGGTGTGTCTCTGGTGTCTCTGGTGTGTCTCTGGTGTCTCTGGTGTCTCTGGTGTGTCTCTGGTGTCTCTGGTGTGTCTCTGGTGTGTCTCTGGTGTCTCTGGTGTCTCTCTGGTGTCTCTCTGGTGTCTCTGGTGTGTCTCTGGTGTGTCTCTGGTGTGTCTCTGGTGTCTCTCTGGTGTCTCTGGTGTCTCTGATGTGTCTCTGGTGTCTCTGGTGTGTCTCTGGTGTCTCTGGTGTCTCTCTGGTGTGTCTCTGGTGTCTCTGGTGTGTCTCTGGTGTCTCTGGTGTGTCTCTGGTGTGTCTCTGGTGTCTCTCTGGTGTCTCTGGTGTGTCTCTGGTGTCTCTGGTGTGTCTCTGGTGTGTCTCTGGTGTGTCTCTGGTGTGTCTCTGGTGTGTCTCTGGTGTCTCTCTGGTGTCTCTCTGGTGTCTCTGGTGTGTCTCTGGTGTGTCTCTGGTGTCTCTGGTGTGTCTCTGGTGTCTCTGGTGTCTCTGGTGTGTCTCTGGTGTCTCTGGTGTCTCTGGTGTGTCTCTGGTGTCTCTCTGGTGTCTCTCTGGTGTCTCTCTGGTGTCTCTCTGGTGTCTCTGGTGTCTCTGGTGTGTCTCTGGTGTGTCTCTGGTGTCTCTGATGTGTCTCTGGTGTGTCTCTGGTGTCTCTCTGGTGTGTCTCTGGTGTCTCTCTGGTGTCTCTGGTGTGTCTCTGGTGTGTCTCTGGTGTGTCTCTGGTGTCTCTCTGGTGTCTCTGGTGTGTCTCTGGTGTGTCTCTGGTGTGTCTCTGGTGTGTCTCTGGTGTGTCTCTGGTGTCTCTCTGGTGTCTCTGGTGTCTCTGATGTGTCTCTGGTGTCTCTGGTGTCTCTGGTGTGTCTCTGGTGTCTCTCTGGTGTCTCTCTGGTGTCTCTGATGTGTCTCTGGTGTGTCTCTGGTGTGTCTCTGGTGTGTCTCTGGTGTCTCTCTGGTGTCTCTGGTGTCTCTCTGGTGTCTCTGGTGTGTCTCTGGTGTGTCTCTGGTGTGTCTCTGGTGTGTCTCTGGTGTGTCTCTGGTGTCTCTCTGGTGTCTCTCTGGTGTCTCTGGTGTGTCTGGTGTGTCTCTGGTGTCTCTGTTGTCTCTCTGGTGTCTCTGGTGTCTCTGATGTGTCTCTGGTGTCTCTGGTGTGTCTCTGGTGTCTCTCTGGTGTCTCTCTGGTGTCTCTCTGGTGTCTCTCTGGTGTCTCTGGTGTGTCTCTGGTGTGTCTCTGGTGTGTCTCTGGTGTGTCTCTGGTGTGTCTCTGGTGTGTCTCTGGTGTGTCTCTGGTGTGTCTCTGGTGTCTCTCTGGTGTCTCTCTGGTGTCTCTCTGGTGTCTCTCTGGTGTCTCTCTGGTGTCTCTGGTGTGTCTCTGGTGTGTCTCTGGTGTGTCTCTGGTGTGTCTCTGGTGTCTCTCTGGTGTCTCTGGTGTCTCTGGTGTCTCTGGTGTCTCTGGTGACTTTGGTGTCTCCTCAGAACTTCACCAAAGCCGGGGAGCAGGAGGCCGTTCGGTGCGACACTGAAGCCAAACTGAAGGCTCGAGGCTGCGACGTCGAGAACATCATCACCGTCACCAACTCCCAGCAGATCACGAAGGACCGGCCCCTCACCCAGACCTTCGACCAGAAGGAGCCCGTCCAACTGTTCCCCCAGGAGCTCCGCCTGAAGCTCCGCCCCGGTACCACACCTGCCACTGCTGCACCTGCCGTTACACCTGCCACTGCTCCTGCACCTGTCACTCTCATGTCTGTCAGGGTCAGATTTGTCTCTGTTTTCTTCATGAATCAGATCCAAATCCTCCTGATAGTTTTTAATCCAGAAGTCGATATCAGCGATTCACAAAAAGATGTTTGTATCTGAGACATGGCTAAAGCTAAAGTTAAAGCTAATGTCGACAGGAAACTACTTCCTGTTTGTCCTTTTTATTTCCTGTAAAGACTCTGCGCCGCGTTTGAGCCTCTTTATGTCGTGCATTTGAATCATGTCTAACTCTAGCTCTGTTTTGCTAACACTGTGGGCGTGTCCCTCTGATCCTGTGGGCGTGTCCCTCTGATCGTGTGGGTGTTTACCTCTGACCTGTGGGCATGTCCCTCTGATCTGTGGGCGTGTCCCTCTGACCTGTGGGCGTGTCCTTCTGATTGTGTGGGTGTGTCCCTCTGACCTGTGGGCATGTCCCTCTGACCTGTGGGCGTGTCATTCTGATCCAGTGGGCGTGTCCTTCTGATCGTGTGGGTGTGTCCCTCTGACCTGTGGGCATGTCCCTCTGACCTGTGGGCGTGTCCCTCTGACCTGTGGGCGTGTCCCTCTGGCCTGTGGGCGTGTCCCTCTGGTGGGCGTGTCCCTCTGGCATGTGGGCGTGTCCCTCTGGTGGGCGTGTCCCTCTGATCTGTGGGCGTGTCCCTCTGACCTGTGGGCGTGTCCCTCTGACCTGTGGGCGTGTCCCTCTGATCGTGTGGGCGTGTCCCTCTGACCTGTGGGCGTGTCCCTCTGACCTGTGGGCGTGTCCCTCTGACCTGTGGGCGTGTCCCTCTGATCGTGTCCCTCTAGCCTGTGGGCATGTCCCTCTGGCCTGTGGGCGTGTCCCTCTGACCTGTGGGCGTGTCCCTCTGGCCTGTGGGCGTGTCCCTCTGGCCTGTGGGCGTGTCCCTCTGGCCTGTGGGCGTGTCCCTCTGATCTGTGGGCGTGTCCCTCTGACCTGTGGGCGTGTCCCTCTGGCCTGTGGGCGTGTCCCTCTGGTGGGCGTGTCCCTCTGACCTGTGGGCGTGTCCCTCTGATCGTGTCCCTCTGACCTGTGGGCGTGTCCCTCTGGCCTGTGGGCGTGTCCCTCTGACCTGTGGGCGTGTCCCTCTGATCGTGTCCCTCTGACCTGTGGGCGTGTCCCTCTGACCTGTGGGCGTGTCCCTCTGACCTGTGGGCGTGTCCCTCTGATCGTGTCCCTCTGGCCTGTGGGCGTGTCCCTCTGGCCTGTGGGCATGTCCCTCTGATCTGTGGGCGTGTCCCTCTGGCCTGTGGGCGTGTCCCTCTGGCCTGTGGGCGTGTCCCTCTGGCCTGTGGGCGTGTCCCTCTGATCTGTGGGCGTGTCCCTCTGACCTGTGGGCGTGTCCCTCTGGCCTGTGGGCGTGTGACTCTGGTGGGCGTGTCCCTCTGACCTGTGGGCGTGTCCCTCTGATCGTGTCCCTCTGACCTGTGGGCGTGTCCCTCTGGCCTGTGGGCGTGTCCCTCTGACCTGTGGGCGTGTCCCTCTGATCGTGTCCCTCTGACCTGTGGGCGTGTCCCTCTGATCGTGTCCCTCTGACCTGTGGGCGTGTCCCTCTGGTGGGCGTGTCCCTCTGGTGGGCGTGTCCCTCTGATCGTGTCCCTCTGACCTGTGGGCGTGTCCCTTTGGCCTGTGGGCGTGTCCTCTGACCTGTGGGCGTGTCCTCTGATCTGTGGGCGTGTCCTCTGACCTGTGGGTGTGTCCCTCTGACCTGTGGGCGTGTCCCTCTGACCTGTGGGCGTGTCCCTCTGGCCTGTGGGCGTGTCCCTCTGGGTGGGCGTGTCCCTCTGTCCTGTGGGCGTGTCCCTCTGACCTGTGGGCGTGTCCCTCTGACCTGTGGGCGTGTCCCTCTGACCTGTGGGCGTGTCCCTCTGGTGGGCGTGTCCCTCTGGTGGGCGTGTCCCTCTGATCGTGTCCCTCTGGCCTGTGGGCGTGTCCCTCTGACCTGTGGGCGTGTCCCTCTGGCCTGTGGGCGTGTCCCTCTGGTGGGCGTGTCCCTCTGATCGTGTCCTCTGACCTGTGGGCGTGTCCCTCTGGCCTGTGGGCGTGTCCCTCTGACCTGTGGGCGTGTCCCTCTGACCTGTGGGCGTGTCCCTCTGATCGTGTCCCTCTGACCTGTGGGCGTGTCCCTCTGACCTGTGGGCGTGTCCCTCTGGTGGGCGTGTCCCTCTGATCGTGTCCCTCTGACCTGTGGGCGTGTCCCTCTGGCCTGTGGGCGTGTCCCTCTGACCTGTGGGCGTGTCCCTCTGACCTGTGGGCGTGTCCCTCTGGCCTGTGGGCGTGTCCCTCTGATCGTGTCCCTCTGACCTGTGGGTGTGTCCCTCTGACCTGTGGGCGTGTCCCTCTGATCTGTGGGCGTGTCCCTCTGACCTGTGGGCGTGTCCCTCTGGCCTGTGGGCGTGTCCCTCTGGTGGGTGTGTCCCTCTGACCTGTGGGCGTGTCCCTCTGACCTGTGGGCGTGTCCCTCTGACCTGTGGGCGTGTCCACAGGCTCGAAGGCCCGGTTCCAGGTGCGGTTCAAGCGGGTGGAGGGTTACCCCGTGGACCTGTACTACCTCATGGACCTGTCCTTCTCCATGAACGACGACCTGCAGAACGTCAAGAGGCTCGGCAGGGAACTGTTCACCGCCCTCAAGAAGATCACCTCCCACGGCCGCATCGGTGAGACCAGGACCGGGACCGGGACCAGGACTGGACCAGGACCAGGACCGGGACCAGGACCTGGGCTGGACCAGGACCAGACCAGGACCAGGACCAGGACAAGACCAGGACCAGGACCAGGACCAGGACCGGGACCTGAGCTGGACCAGGACAAGACCAGACCAGGACAAGACCAGGACCAGACCAGACCAGGACAAGACCAGGACCGGGACCGGGACTGGACCAGGACAAGACCAGGACCGGGACCAGGACCAGGACCAGGACCGGGACCTGAGCTGGACCAGGACAAGACCAGACCAGGACAAGACCAGGACCAGACCAGACCAGGACAAGACCAGGACCAGACCAGACCAGGACAAGACCAGGACCAGACCAGGACTTGGGCTGGACCAGGACCAGAACAGGACCAGGACCAGGACCGGGACCGGGACTGGACCAGGACCAGGACTAGGACCAGACCAGGACCAGGACCAGACCAGGACCGGGACCGGGACTGGACCAGGACCAGACCAGGACCAGGACCAGACCAGGACCAGACCAGGACCAGACCAGACCAGGACAAGACCAGGACCAGACCAGGACCAGACCAGGACCGGGACTGGACCAGGACAAGACCAGGACCAGGACCAGACCAGGACCAGACCAGGACCAGACCAGGACCAGGACAAGACCAGGACCAGGACCAGACCAGGACAAGACCAGGACCAGGACCAGGACCAGACCAGGACCAGACCAGGACCAGACCAGGACCAGACCAGGACCAGGACAAGACCAGGACCAGGACCAGACCAGGACAAGACCAGGACCAGGACCAGGACTGGACCAGACCAGGACCAGACCAGGACCAGACCAGGACCAGGACAAGACCAGGACCAGGACCAGACCAGGACCAGACCAGGACCAGACCAGGACCAGGACAAGACCAGGACCAGGACCAGACCAGGACTGAACCAGGACTGACTCAGGACCAGGACCAGACCAGGACAAGACCAGGACCAGGACCAGACCAGGACAAGACCAGGACCAGGACCAGGACTGGACCAGACCAGGACCAGACCAGGACCAGACCAGGACCAGGACAAGACCAGGACCAGGACCAGACCAGGACAAGACCAGGACCAGACCAGACCAGGACCAGACCAGGACCAGGACAAGACCAGGACCAGGACCAGACCAGGACAAGACCAGGACCAGACCAGGACTGAACCAGGACTGACTCAGGACTTCGCTGCTGCTTGTCTGAGTCTCCTCTTGTGTCCAGGGTTTGGGACCTTCGTGGATAAGACGGTTCTTCCGTTCACAAACACAAACCCGCAGAAGCTTCTGAAACCGTGCGATGACCAGTTGGTGCAGTGCCAGGCGGCGTTCGGGTACCGCCACGTCCTCAGCATCACGGACCGCGAAGACCGCTTCAGCTCCGAGGTCCAGAAACAACACATCTCTGGAAACCTGGACTCTCCAGAAGGAAGTCTGGACGCCATGATGCAGGCCACCGTCTGCGGGGTAAGAACCAGGACCTGAAACAGGAACCAGGGTCTGAAACAGGAACCAGGGTCTGCAACAGGAACCAGGGTCTGAAACCAGGAACCAGGGTCTGAAACAGGAACCAGGGTCTGCAACAGGAACCAGGGTCTGAAACCAGGAACCAGGGTCTGAAACAGGAACCAGGACCTGAAACAGGAACCAGGGTCTGAAACAGGAACCAGGGTCTGAAACCAGGAACCAGGGTCTGAAACAGGAACCAGGACCTGAAACCAGGAACCAGGGTCTGAAACAGGAACCAGGGTCTGAAACAGGAACTGGGTCCGGTCCCCGGTCCCTGGCCCCCGGTCCCTGGTCCGGTCACTGGTCCCTGGTCCGGTCACCGGTCCCTGGTCGAGTCACCGGTCCCTGGTCCCTGGTCCAGTCACCAGTCCCTGGTCCCTGATCCCTGGTCCCCAGTCCCCGGTCCCTGATCCCTGGTCCCCAGTCCCCGGTCCCTGGTCTGGTCCCCGGTCCCTGGCCCCCGGTCCCTGGTCCGGTCACTGGTCCCTGGTCCGGTCACCGGTCCCTGGTCCAGTCACCGGTCCCTGGTCCCTGGTCGAGTCACCGGTCCTTGGTCCCTGGTCCAGTCACCAGTCCCTGGTCCCTGATCCCTGGTCCCCGGTCCCTGATCCCTGGTCCCCGGTTCCTGGTCCCTGGTCCGGTCACTGGTCCCTGGTCCCTGGTCCAGTCACCGGTCCCTGGTCCAGTCACCAGTCCCTGGTCCCTGATCCCTGGTCCCCAGTCCCCGGTCCCCGATCCCTGATCCCTGGTCCCCGGTCCCTGGTTCCTGGTCCCTGGTCCAGTCACCAGTCCCTGATCCCTGGTCCAGTCACCGGTCCCTGGTCCCCGGTTCCTGGTCCCTGGTCCAGTCACCGGTCCCTGGTCCAGTCACAAGTCCCTGATCCCTGGTCCCCAGTCCCCGGTCCCTTATCCCTGGTCCCTGGTCCCCAGTCCCCGGTCCCTGGTCTGGTCCCCGTTCCCTGATCCCTGGTCCAGTCACCGGTCCCTGGTCCCTGGTCCAGTCACCAGTCCCCGGTCCCTGGTCCGGTCACTGGTCCCTGGTCCCTGGTCCAGTCACCAGTCCCTGGTCCCTGATCCCTGGTCCCCAGTCCCCGGTCCCTGATCCCTGATCCCTGGTCCCTGGTCCCTGGTCCAGTCACCAGTCCCTGATCCCTGGTCCCCAGTCCCCAGTCCCCGGTCCCTGGTCTGGTCCCCGTTCCCTGGTCCCCGTTCCCTGGTTCCTGGTCCGGTCCCCGGTCCCCGGTCTCTGGTCCCTGGTCCCCGTTCCCTGGTTCCTGGTCCGGTCCCCGGTCTCTGGTCCCTGGTCCCTGATCCCTGATCCCTGATCCCTGGTCCCTGATCCCTGATCCCTGATCCCCGGTCTGGTCCCCGTTCCCTGGTTCCTGGTCCGGTCCCCGGTCTCTGGTCCGGTCCCTGATCCGGTCTCTGGTCTCTTTCAGGAGGAGATCGGTTGGAGGAACAGCAGCACGCGGCTCATCGTGCTCACCACAGACGCCGGGTTCCACACGGCCGGAGACGGGCGGCTCGCCGGGATCCTGGAGCCCAACGACGAGCGCTGCCACCTGCTGGACAACCTGTACACCGGCAGCAACCACATGGTACTGAGGATCATAACCAGTCTGAGCAGGACCTGAGCAGGACCTGGACCTGACCTGGACCTGAGCAGGACCTGAGCAGGACCTGGACCTGACCTGGACCTGAGCAGGACCTGAGCAGGACCTGGACTTAAGCAGGACCTGGACCTGACCTGGACCTGACCTGGACCTGACCTGGACCTGACCTGACCTGACCTGGACCTGGACCTGGACCTGACCTGGACCTGGACCTGACCTGACCTGGACCTGACCTGGACCTGACCTGGACCTGACCTGGACCTGGACCTGGACCTGACCTGGACCTGAGCAGGACCTGGACCTGACCTGGACCTGACCTGGACCTGACCTGGACCTGGACCTGAGCAGGTCCAGGTACAGACAGTTTATTAAATGCCCGACCAGAGCAGAACACGCTGGATCACTGTTACACTACAGTGAGTGGTTCTTTCCGTGCGGTTTCTCGTGCTGCCTTAGGGCTCTCAAATCACGCCATGATCCACCTGATCCCCACCAGACAGAGGCTGAAGCTCTCCAAACCTGTAGTGAGGACTTCTAAGAAGTGGACCAGAGGCAGTGGAGGAGCTACGCGCGTGTTTGGACATTACAGACTGGGATGTGTTCAAAATTGCCACGGATGGTTTGGATGAGTACAGGACACTGTGACGTCATACATCCAATTCTGTGAGGACAGTATCATCCCCACACGCACCAGGGTGATTTATAACAACGACAAGCCCTGGTTCACACCCAAACTGAGGCAGCTCAGTGTAGCAATTTGCCTCTTAAGTTTGCTTATGTGACAATGGCAGACTATGGCAAGTTAAGTGGAAAAATAGGATTTGTATAAAATTGAAGAAATCCTGTGGTAATGGTGTAATAGGCTAATTCAGAAGGACTCTAGAGTTCGCTCTCGGAGGTTGAGGACCAGTAAAAACAAACAATAGACAATGAGTTAAATACAGGTACGCTGTATTTTCCAGTGCAATGAGTGAGTATTTACATATTTACATTTTGCGAGGTCATGACCTGGAGCATCAATAAGAACACTTCAATAAGGGTTTTAAATATCAAAGGGTGATATCAACATTGATCAAGCAGCTTCATTCAAGTATGGAAACAAACCACAGTGGAACCCCAATCCCCTCCCAAAGTACAGCCGTTTCCCTGGATGCAGGGTGAATAGTTGAAAAGTGATTGTCAGTTCTTCTTTTCCAGAATAATAGTCGGAATAGTTAATAAAAACCCCTAATCTGAGGTTTTAAGTCCAGCAATTGAAGAGAAAGCAACTGGGGGCAATGGGCTTAGAGTTTTTATCTCCTACCGCACTGGCGGAGTAGTTGTCGATATTCAGTTCGGATTCCTGGTTGGGATAGCTCGCCATCGATTGGTTTGAATCAGGAACAGAACGGGATCAAGGGAAAAACCCGGCCTGTATGGATAACAGGACCAGTGAATTAGCTGCTAATATTTAACTTACAACATTCCCATAAATATGCACAAAATGTTTAAAATACAATTTGGCATAGACAGTGCACTGTAATAGTCATCAAAATACATATACATTTCAATAAATAATGTCACATGAACTTTATCTAACTTGGCAACTGGTTAAGTTGCATGTTCTCCACTTTAAACCATGCAGTCTCAATAGCTTTAGCGTTAGCATAGCATAGAGCTAACCAGCTCCCATAGGAAAACATGGTTAGCGGCTAACGGCATGCTAATGCTGAGCTACCCATTGAAAATGAATGGGACACGGCTAGCGCCGAATTAGCATTAGATGTAAACACTCACCAACTCGACGTGACTAATTGGACACATGTCACTCGCGTCAAACGGCTCGGTCCGGATCAGACAACATCTACAAACGTGTGGCAACATGTAAGGCGATGATCACACAGAAGAAAATCGTATTTGACAAGTTTTAAGTATCTACTGACCTGCTGCAGCCCTTTCCCGACGCTACCCCCGTGCCTCGAGACCAAACGAACCGCCATGATTAAATATACTAGTTCACGTGACTCACGTGCATCACGTGACTACCGAAATCCCGCGAGACGGCGCCGAACTCCCGCGAGAACTCGGAGCGGCACATTCACAGCAATACAGAGTGAAAATAATACTACCTTTATTGAATTAATTAGTTTGTACTAGTTTAGTTACGATTTCACAGGGGTTACATCAGGCAGCAGAAGGAGGAGCTTTCAGAGCCGGGGACAGAGAGAGCTACAAAGGTGCCAAGTACAGATTTAGCAGGGAGGTGTCAAGAGCTAGATCTCTGTACAACACACGCCTAAAGGAGTCTTTCTCTGCTAACAACGCCTCAGCGGTTTGGAGGGGACTTAGGCAGATCACCAACTACAAGCCCAAAGCCCCCCATGCTGCTGACGACCAGAAACTCGCTGAACAGCTCGCCTCCTTCTATTCACGATTCGAAATCTCAACCCCCTCCCCCACCTATCTCACTACAATAGACATTTCTGCCAATCACACCCCGGGTCCCCCCACCTCCCCCACTGGCCTTTCACTACACAGGGACAATGTAAGGAAACAGTTTCGGAAGTCCAACCCCCGGAAAGCTGCTGGACCAGACGGTGTCTCCCCCGCCACCCTGAGACACTGTGCAGAGGAGCTGACTCCTGTCTTCACAGACATTTTTAACACCTCCCTGGAGTCATGCCATGTCCCAGCCTGCTTCAAGTCGTCCATCATCGTCCCTGTCCCCAAGAAGCCCCGGGTCACTGGACTTAATGACTTCAGGCCTGTGGCTCTGACGCCTGTCGTCATGAAGTCCTTTGAGCGCCTGGTCCTGCCCCATCTCAAGTCCTTCACCTCCTCCGCCCTGGACCCACTGCAGTTCGCCTACAGAGACAACAAATCTGTAGACGACGCCATCAACCTGGCCCTCCACTTCATCCTGAAGCATCTGGACTCCCCGGGAACCTACGCCAGGGTCCGGTTTGTGGACTTCAGCTCTGCATTCAACACCATCATCCCTGCTCTGCTCCAGGACAAGCTCTCTCAGCTCCACGTGCCTGACTCCATCTGCAGGTGGATCACTGACTTCCTGACGGACCGGAGGCAGTGCGTGCGGCTGGGGAAGAATGTCTCAGAGACTCGGACTATCAACACAGGAACTCCACAGGGCTGTGTACTTTCTCCTCTGCTCTTCTCCCTGTGACACCAACTGCTGCACCTCCAGCCACGACTCTGTAAAACTGATCAAGTTTGCAGACGACACCACCCTCATCGGACTCATCTCGGACGGCGATGAGTCTGTCACAGGAGGGAGGTGGACCGGCTGGTGTCCTGGTGCAGCGACAACAACCTGGAGCTCAACGCCCAAAAGACAGTGGAGATGATCGTGGACTTCAGGAAAGTCTCAGCCCCCCTGCCCCCCCTCGCCCTGACAGACTCTCCCATCACCACCGTGGACTCTTTCCGCTTCCTCGGCACCACCATCACTCAGGACCTCGAGTGGGAGCCGACCATCAGCTCCATCATCAAGAAGGCCCAGCAGAGGATGTACTTCCTGCGGCAGCTGAGGAAAGCCAAGCTGCCGGCGCAGATGATGGTGCAGTTCTACACGGCCATCATCGAGTCCATCCTCACCTCCTCCATCACCGTGTGGTGCTGGAGCCACAGCCAGGGACAAACAGAGACTACAGCGCATTGTGTGCTCTGCTGAGAAGGTGATCGGCTGCAGCCTTCCATCTGTCCAGGACCTGTACGTCTCCAGGACTCGGGGACGAGCAGGTCGATCACAGCTGACCCTTCTCACCTGGACATGGACTATTTGAGCCCCTCCCCTCGGGCAGGAGGCTACGGTCCATCCAGACCAGAACCTCCCGCCACAAGAACAGTTTCTTTCCCTCTGCCGTTGGACTCATGAACACTTTGTAACACCTGTCACTTCAACAATAATACTATTTAAGAACAATCTATTTGCACATGGCACTGTCTGCCAACTGTACATTCTGTATATAGTCTATCTTAGTCTATTTTATTCTTAATTTTATGCATGCCTTTTTATATTTTTTTTATATTTTATCCTTTGCTTTATGTTGCACCTACGCCGAAGCAAGTTCCTACGTTTGTGAATTTCACTGACAATGGCAATAAACAATTTCTGATTCTGATTCTGATTCTGAGTTCTCTGTGTTTCAGGATTACCCGTCCGTGGGGCAGTTGGCTTTGCAGTTGGAGAAACAGAACATTCAGCCCATTTTCGCTGTGACTAGAAACGTTTACAACATCTACAAGGTACTAAGTCCAGACTCCAGTCCTGGGCCGGATCCCGGTCCAGACTGGAGTCCTGGCCCAGATCCCGGTCCAGACTCCAGTCCTGACCTGGATCCTGTCGTTTTAGGATCTGTCATTAATGATTCCCAAATCTGAGGTTGGAATTCTGTCGGAGAATTCAGACAACGTGGTCAAACTGATCTCAGACGCCTACAACGTGAGTCAGATACCTTTACACGGCACACGTGTGTAAAGGCACACGTGTGTACCTTTACACAATCACTAAAATCTATCGCCTGAAATGAAGGTAAACATAGAGGTTGATCACTAAAGCGGTGTTTGTTTGTTTGTTTGTTTGTTTGTTTGCTCAGAGTTTGTCGTCCAAAGTGACTCTGACTCACGGCCCGCTCCCCGAAAACCTCAGAGTGAAGTTTTTTCCAAACTGTGAGCGCCCGGGACCCAAAGGAGAGAGTACAGGAGTGTGCAACGACGTGCAGCAGGGGAAAGAGGTACCACCGACACTACCGATACCACCGATACCACCGATACTACCGATACCACCGATACTACCGATACCATCAATACTACCGATACCACCGACACTACCGATACCATCGACACTACCGATACTACCGATACTACCGATACCACCGATACTACCGATACTACCGATACCACCGATACTACCGATACCATCGACACTACCGATACCATCGACACTACCGATACTACCGATACCATCGATACTACCAATACCATAAATAATAATAATAATACATCAAACTTGTACAGAGCTTTTTTGGACACTCAAAGACACTTTACATAAACAGACAAAACAACATAAATTTACACAAAAGCCATTTTGAACAGGTGGGTCTTATGGAGTGATTTGAATGTCTGCAGTGAGTTCGAGTTCCTGATGGTTGTGGGAGTGAGTTCCAGAGGGCGGGGCCAGAGGGCGGGGCCAGAGGGCGGGGCAGCAGCGGCGAAGGCTCGGTCCCCCAAGGTCCGGTGCTTAGTGCGGGTGATGGGAGTGAGGAGGTTGGTGTGAGCAGAGCGGAGGTGGCACAGAGGTGGGACAGTACGGTTGGAGTAGGTCGGTGAGGTAGGAAGGGGCGGGGTTATGGAGGGACTTGTACGTGAGGAGGAGGAGCTTGTATTGGATACGATATTGAACGGGAGGCCAGTGTAGCTGATGTGTTCTCTGGACCGAGTGTGAGGGAGAAGGCGGGCGGCAGAGTTTTGAATGTTTTGTAGTTTTTGAAGGCGAGTGGGACGTCCATAGAATAAACTACTGCAACAGTCGAGTCTGGAGGTGATGAAGGCGAGGATGAGGAGCTGTGGACTGGGAGAGGGAGGGGCGGAGGCGGGCGATATTGCGGAGGTGAAAGAAGGATGTTTTAGTGACGTGGTTTAGGTGTGAATGGTATGAGAGGGCGGGGTCCATGATGATGCCTAGGTTGCGTACAGAGGGGGAGGGGGTGACGACGTGACCATCAATGAGGAGGGAAACCTTCTGAACAGAGGGGTGGAGCTTTGGGTCCGGTGAAAAGTTCTGTTTTATTGCTGTTGAGTTTGAGAAAATGATTGTCCATCCAGGTTTTGGTGTCTGACAGGCAGGTAGTGATGGTGGAGTGAATGTCTTGGGTGATGGTTTTGGTGGAGATATAGAGTTGAGTGTCGTCGGCAAAGCAGTGGAAATTGAGTCCATGTTGGCGAATGATATGACAGAGGGGGAGCATGTAGATTGTAAAAAGGAGGAGGGGGCCGAGCACCGAGCCTTGGGGAACACCGTGGGTGACAGTGAAGTGTGGGATTTACAGTTATTCATGGAGACGAAGTGGTGACGGTCGGAGATGTAGGAGGTAAACCAGAGGAGTGCTGTGCCGGAGAGGCCTATTGACTGCAGACGGTGGAGGAGGACGGTGTGATCAATGGTGTCAAAAGCAGCAGATAGGTCGAGGAGGAGGAGGAGGATGGATATGGAACCAGAGTCAGCGGCGAGGAGGAGATCATTGAATACTTTGAGGAGGGCAGTTTCTGTACGAAACGAACGGAAACCGGATTGAAATGTTTCGAACAGTTGAGAGGATTGGAGGTGCTGTTGGAGTTGGGTGGATTTTAGACAGTAATGGGAGATTGGAAAAGGGTCTGAAGATGTCCATGTTGTCAGGGTTGAGGCCAGGTTTCTTCAGGAGGGTGTGATGGTGGCTTGAGCGGGGATGGGACAGAGCCAGAGGAAAGAGGTGTTTATGATGTCGGTGATGAAAGGGATGAGTTTGGGAATGAAGGTTTTTAGGAGAGGAGATGGAACGGGGTCAAGGAGACAGTTTGTGAGGAGTTTGGAGGTGTCAGAGGGAGACAAAGGGGAGAAGGACGTGAAGTTATGAGGTGTGGTTGGACTGGTTTGAGGATCTGAGGGACTGGAGTGGAGGTTGTGGATGCAAGTGAGCAGTGGATGGTTTGGGTTCTTTTATGGAAGGAGGACAGGAGCTTGTTGCATTTGTCTGTTGTGAATGTGGAGGTGACACTGTCTTTGGGTTTAGTCAGTTTTGCAAACGTGGACAACAAGGTGCGGGGTTTGAAGAGCTGGAGTGGATGAGTTGTGAGTAGAAACTGGAGCGGGCAGTTTTGAGAGCAGAGTTGTATGTAGTGACTGAGTTTTTGTCGGCTTGAGCGTGGACAGTGAGACTGGTTTTATTATAGAGTCGTTCAAGTTGTCTTCGTTGCTTCTTGAGATTATGGAGTTCAGGGGTGTACCATGGGGCAGAGGTCGAGAAGGAGCTAAGTTATTGAGGCAGGAGAGGAGTGTGTGGTTGTGGTAATTAACAAGATCAGAGGCGGTCGGATCTGTGGGAGGGAGGAGCTGGTGAGGAAAGAGAGTTGGTAGAGAGGGATTTCAGATCACGAAAGGTTATTGTACTTGTTTGTACTTGTCATGGTGGGAGTGGGAGTAACAATGTCCAGGATTATGGCTAGATGATCGAAAAAGGTGAGGTCAGACAGTGACAAGTTATGGATGGTGAGAGAGGGTGTAGAGCAGACCAGGTCCAGGATGTGTCCGTGTGTGTGGGTCGGTGAAGTGACGTGCTGGGTGAGGTTGAAGCAGTTTAAAATGTCCAAAAAGTCGGTAGTAAATTTGACTGAGGGGTCAAAAAGGGATATGGATGTTGAAATCACCAAGGAGCAGTATGAATCGAGAGATGGAGGACAGTTGAGTTACAAAGTCTGAGAAGTCAGAAAGAAATGATGGACA
This sequence comes from Rhinogobius similis, assembly GCA_019453435.1. Taxonomy (NCBI): domain Eukaryota; kingdom Metazoa; phylum Chordata; class Actinopteri; order Gobiiformes; family Gobiidae; genus Rhinogobius; species Rhinogobius similis. The sequence continues at coordinate 720,718 of CM033633.1, forward strand.
GCTTTTAGGAGGGCGATAGACAACAGCAGCAGTGAGTGATTGGGAACCTGGAAGTCTGAAAGCGAGGTGTTCAAATGAGGACACAGCAGGGATGGAGATGGGGCGGAGAGCAATATCGCTGCGGTGAATGACAGCGAGGCCCCCACCTCGTCGTTCAAGTCTGGGGCTGTCAATGTAAGAGCATCCAGGTGGGGTGATCTGATTAAGTCCGATATAATCCATGGGTTTGTGCCAGGTTTCAGTGAGACAGAGTAGATCCAGTTTATTGTCCGATATGAATTCATTTAGGAGCAAGCTTTTGTTGTTTAATGACCGTGTGTTGAATAGTGCTGTCTTGAGAGGCTTTTGTTGTGGGACGTGAACTGCGGTCGGACCAGAGAGATGGAATATTGTTTTCGGCGGTGAAACTGTAGAAAAGTTTGCGACGGGATCCGCGATGAATGTACGGGCGACGACGGAGGAGACAGTGTTGTTTCAGCGTTGTTGTGATGTCCAGCGAGGGAGTTGCACGGTGGTTGAGTCTGAGGAGCTGCAAGGACGTGTACCGGAGAGACATGGTCGGAGCCTGAGATGGCAACAGCAGAAAAGCCACGAACAGTAGCCGCATCGCTGACAGACTTCACCGGAGTGCAGGTCGGCCAATAACCAGGCTGTGGTCCGCTGCTTGAGCCGATCACAGGAGGGTTGGGCCGTAGGCAACCCCGGGAGCTAGCTCGATGGTGGTCACAGTAGAATATACACCGTGACAGGCAACAAGCGGGCGACCAGTCAAAAAAGTACAGTCCAGATCTTGAGGCAGGATCAGATACCACCGGCACCAGGTAACAATTCAGTAAGTAATACCGTTCAAACGAACTTTTGCGGATTGAGAAGCGGCAGCAAAACGCGCCAGCGTCCTCTCCATCCGGGCATTGGATCTCCTATACTACCTATACCACCGATACCATCAATACTACCTATACCACCGATACCATCAATACTACCTATACCACCGATACCATCAATACTACCTATACCACCGATACCATCAATACTACCTATACCACCGATACCACCGATACTACCGATACCATCGATACTACCGACACCACTGATACCACCGACACTACCGATACCACCGACACTACCAATACCACCGATACCACCGATACTACCGATACCACCAATACCACCGATACTACCGATACTACCGATACCACCGATACCACCGATACTACCGATACTACCGATACCACCGACACCACTGATACCACCGACACCACCGATACTACCAATACCACCGATACCACCGATACTACCGACACCACTGATACCACCGACACCACTGATACCACTGATACCACCGACACCACCGATACTACCGACACCACCGATACTACCGATACCACCGATACCATCGATGCTGATACAATCAATATCACCGATACTGATATTACCAACCCGGTTTGTGGGGTTCAGACCCGGTTTGTGTGTTTCAGACCTGGTTTGTGTGTTTCAGACCTGGTTTGTGTGTTTCAGACCTGGTTTGTGGGGTTCAGACCCGGTTTGTGTGTTTCAGACCTGGTTTGTGGGGTTCAGACCCCGTTTGTGTGTTTCAGACCTGGTTTGTGTGTTTCAGACCCGGTTCGTATGTTTCAGATCTCGTTTGACGTGGAGGTGGTGGCAGATTCGTGCCTCTCTCCGCAGACCTTCTCCATCAGTCCTCTGGGGATCAGGGACACTCTGACTGTGTTTGTGGAGGGAGACTGTGACTGCAAGTGCAACGACCCACTCCAGGGGGCGCTACACCCTCACTGCAGCAACCAGGGGAGCGTGCACTGTGGCATCTGCAGGTACAGAGCCCACCACCAGGGGGAGGAGCCTCTGCAGGGGGAGGAGCCTCTGCAGGGGGAGGAGCCTCTGCAGGGGGAGGAGCCTCTGCAGGGGGAGGAGCCTCTGCAGGGGGAGGAGCCTCTGTAGTGGGAGGAGCCTCTGCAGGGGGAGGAGCCTCTGCAGGGGGAGGAGCCTCTGTAGTGGGAGGAGCCTCTGCAGGGGAAGGAGTCTCTCCAGGTTCCATCACATTGAGCACATTTAGGTCAAAGCATTATTATGCTTAGCTTTATAAGTATTAGCCTTGTTAGCGTTAGCCTTGTTAGTGTTAACTTTGTTACAGTTAGCCTCGTTAACGTTAGTCGTTAACCTTTTTAGTGTTAGTCGTTAGCTTAGTTAGTGTTAGCCTTGATAGCATTATCCTTGTTAGTGTTAGCTTTGTTAACATTAGCCTTGTTAGCATTAGCCTTGTAAGAGCTACAAAGTTGATTGTACGTTGTAATCGACTCTTGCAGTTGCGGCGAGGGCTTCCTGGGACAGTTCTGTAACTGCTCATCAGACCAGCGCGCTCAGACGGCGTCCTGTCGCCGTGACAACGGCACGGTGTGCGAGGGGCGGGGCGACTGCCTGTGCGGCCGCTGCCAGTGCCACGCCAAACCCTCGGGAAAGTCCTACCACGGATCCTTCTGCGAGTGCGACGACGAGCAGTGTGACTACCATCTCAACCAGCTCTGTGCAGGTGAGGCCCGCGGGGGAGACGTGTGCCCCCGGGGGGGAGACGTGTGCCCCCGGGGGTGAGACGTGTGCCCCCGGGGGGGAGACGTGTGCCCCCCGGGGGTGAGACGTGTGCCCCCCGGGGGTGAGACGTGTGCCTCCCCGGGTGAGACGTGTGCCCCCGGGGGGGAGACGTGTGCCCCCTGGGGGTGAGACGTGTGCCCCGGGAGACGTGTGCCCGCGGGGAGACGTGTGCCCCGGGGGTGAGACGGTGCCCCGCTGGGAGACGTGTGCCCCCTGGGGGGAGACGTGTGCCCCCTGTGAGTGAGACGTGTGCCCCCGGGGGTGAGACGTGTGCCCCCTGTGAGTGAGACGTGTGCCCCCGGGGGTGAGACGTGTGCCCCCGCGGGGGAGACGTGTGCCCCCCGGGGGTGAGACGTGTGCCCCCGGGGGTGAGACGTGTGGCCCCGGGGGGGAGACGTGTGCCCCCGGGGGGGAGACGTGTGGCCCCCGGGAGACGTGTGCCGCCGGGGGGGAGACGTGTGCCCCCTGTGAGTGAGACGTGTGCCCCCGGGGGGGAGACGTGTGCCCCCGGGGGTGAGACGTGTGCCCCCTGCAGGTCACACATGTGCCCTGTGCTGCCCCCTTCAGGTCACACGTGTGCTCTGTGCTGCCCCCTTCAGGTCACACGTGTGCTCTGTGCTGCCCCCTTCAGGTCACACGTGTGCTCTGTGCTGCCCCCTGCAGGTCACACGTGTGCTCTGTGCTGCCCCCTTCAGGTCACACGTGTGCTCTGTGCTGCCCCCTTCAGGTCACACGTGTGCTCTGTGCTGCCCCCTTCAGGTCACACGTGTGCTCTGTGCTGCCCCCTGCAGGTCACACGTGTGCTCTGTGCTGCCCCCTTCAGGTCACACGTGTGCTCTGTGCTGCCCCCTGCAGGTCACACGTGTGCTCTGTGCTGCCCCCTGTGCTGCCCCCTGCAGGTCACACGTGTGCTCTGTGCTGCCCCCTTCAGGTCACACGTGTGCTCTGTGCTGCCCCCTTCAGGTCACACGTG
>CM033633.1:726797-777666 GCA_019453435.1 Rhinogobius similis
CCCTGATGTCCTCTGCCCCTGATGCCCTCTGACCCTCTGACCTCTGACCTCTGACCCTCTGACCCTGATGCCCTCTGACCCTAATGTTCTCTGACCCTGATGCCCTCTGTCCCTCTGCCCCTGATGCCCTCTGTCCCTCTGACCTCTGACCCTCTGACCTCTGACCTCTGACCCTCTGACCCTGATGCCCTCTGACCCTAATGTTCTCTGACCCTGATGCCCTCTGTCCCTCTGCCCCTGATGCCCTCTGACCCTCTGTCCCTCTGACCTCTGACCCTCTGACCCTCTGTCCCTCTGACCCTCTGACCTCTGACCCTCTGACCCAGACTGCCCGCCCAGCCTGGTGGCGATCGTCTCGGCGTCCGTGGCGTCCGTGGCTCTGATCGGGGTCCTGCTGCTGCTCCTCGTCAAACTCCTGCTCTACATGAAGGACCTGAAGGAGTTCCGCAAGTTTGAGAACGAGAGGAAGAAGTCCAGATGGGCCCAGGTCAGTGTCACCCTGACCTCTGACCCTCTGACCCTGATGTCCTCTGACCTCCTCTGACCTCTGACCTCTGACCCTTTGACCTCTGACCCTCTGACCTCTGACCCTGTGACCCTGTGACCCTCTGACCCTCCTGCTCATCTGCTCCTCTGACCTCTGACCCTCCTGCTCCTCTGACCTCTGACCCTCTGACCTCTGACCCTTTGACCTCTGACCCTCTGACCCTGCTCCTCTGACCTCTGACCTTCTCTTTGGTGTTTTTCAGGCTGATAACCCTCTCTTTAAGAACGCCACCACCACCGTGACCAACCCCACCTTCACCGGGGACTGACCTGCACCGGACGACCCAAGACGACCAGACTGTTACCGCGGCAACGGCGACCACGACGAGGAAAACAACAACAACACGACCGCTGTGGCTCCTCGTCTGGAGCTTTTATTTTATCTTTTATTTCATGGCTGTGAACCTTTCATGGATCCAAAACATCACTCGACGTGTCATTTTAGTGGTTTTTCTTTCTGACGTAAAAGTGTCTTTGACCAAACGAGCCGAGGGTCAGAGCAGTGACCAAACATCAAAGTGTCCACAAATATGAAACTAAAGACCACGCCTTTCACCAAACGGAGCCAACAGTCTCTAACCCTCTGCTCCTCTGACCTCTGACCCTTCTTCTCCTCTGACCATCTGACCCATAGAACTATAATAAAATCTGGAAGATGAATCCAAAATGGCCGCCCTGTTCCTCCTGTGGCCTGAGCTCATTGGTTCATGACCCCAAAAAATTTTCTTACTTCCGCATTTACTTCCTGATACGGAGGCGGCCATCTTTGTTTTACTTCCTGATACGGAGGCGGCCATCTTTGTTTTACTTCCTGATACGGAGGCGGCCATCTTTGTTTTACTTCCTGATACGGAGGCGGCCATCTTTGTTTTACTTCCTGATACGGAGGCGGCCATCTTTGCTTTACTTCCTGATACGGAGACGGCCATCTTTGTTTTACTTCCTGATACGGAGGCGGCCATCTTTGTTTTACTTCCTGATACGGAGGCGGCCATCTTTATTTTAGGGCACCATGTGACCACAATCCCCCACTTCATATAAAAACGGTAATTTGTGTGATTTTATAAACGGTAGAAAAGAACATTTCCTTCTATTTTATTTAAATACTGATAATAATTCAGTCCTGTCTGTGATTATAATGTGACATTTTAGAAAAAGGCTGCAGTACCTCACACGACCACTAATCAACCTGGGACACAGACAGAGGGGGCGGGGCTTATCCAGTTCATTTAATACATCCATGGTCTGACCCTCTGCTCCTCTGCCCCTCTGACCCTTTGACCTCTGACCCTTTGACCTCTGACCTTTCACCAGACGGAGCCTAAATGAAGCTCGTTCATGTCACAGAAAACCCTCGTCTCTTGGTTTTTTATTTGATGTTCTTTTTGTGTAAAGTACATTTTTCTTCCACGTTTGATGTTTTTGCGTTTGGTCCTTTGTGCGAAGCTGAACTTGTTTTTAATTTGCTTTTTAAATAAATCTGAATGAATATCTTGCTCTTTTGTGTTTTATGTAAACACGGCTCACGCCGCGGCTTTGGATTCTGACCGGACCAGGCTAAAAGATAAACATGAGGTTTACGTCCCGTCAGTTCAACACGGCACCTTTAACTTCATCTGATTAGGACACGCCCCTTTCCCTTAGCAACAGGCTGTGCTAGCTGTCAATCAAACCTGTCGCTCCAAAGCAGACGAAGGCTCCTGATTGGTCGGTTGTTGTTGTTCACGGCTTGATTGACAAAGATGACAGCGACATAAAAACACCAGACGCTTTTTAAACCAAGATCTGACCAGCAGGAGCCGCACGACACGTGAGGCGCAACACGCAACGCAACACGCAACACACAACGCAACACGCAACGCAACACAACACAACACGCAACACAACACGCAACACAACACACAACATGCAGCACGTGTTGTGGAATTTAGTGTAAAAAGTCCAAGGAAAAGGAGCACTGTCTCTCAAAAAGGTGGATTCTTTATTCTATGATGCACCAAAGAATCCTGTTCCCAGACAGAGGTTCTGTCTCCACTACACGGGTGACCAACGGAGCAACGACGCCGGCCCAACAATAAGAAACACAGCAATATATATAGAGTTACAGTGGGCCGGCCCATGAGGGCCACTGAGAAACAGGTTTGTCAGGCAGTCACAGGGTGGGGGGGTACATTACATACACATTAGAGTGGTTACATGCAGGGGGGGTCCAGACGATCAAATTAGAATGTCTCTGGAGGTGTCTCTCTGAGTGAGGAGACTGGTTAACCACAGGGTCCAGGTGGTTAAATAAGAATGTAAATGGTGCTTCCTGGATTGGAGAGGCCAAATGGGAGCTTTTTCCATGGCTCCCTGTCCACATCCTCCAGACAGTTCAGAGAAAAGTCCCACCTGAGGCTGGGCCTCATGGCTCCTGTCGGTCCACGCCTTTTACTCTCTCTCTCTTCACAAAATCACAGAGTGCTCTGGCTCACTGCAGCGACAGAAGAGCTCAACCTCTAACTCATCCTAACTAACTCATCCTAACTAACTCATCCTAACTAACTCATCCTAACTAATTCATCCTAACTAATTTGTCCCAGACAAGGACCGAGATGTGTCCAATATTAATTTTCTCTATAACCTGCGCAGCCTCAAAACTGACCTGCACCTCCAGTTTTATGTACATTGTTATGTACAAAGTGTTTAGTTCATGTACATTCTAAGTGTTTAGTTGATGTACATTCTAAGTGTTTAGTTGACATTTAAATCTGTCAAATGCAGGTATAAGGCAGTCAAACCCACCGTCCCTGATCAGGGACACTTTCAGAGTTTTTACATACATGCGTCATTCATTAAAAACAAATGTTTTCAATACAGACATGTTATATGTCATTTGAAAGTTTAGAGTCACCACTAAACGCCTAAAATGTTCAATCCTCGCTAAATCACCTCATAAAATACTTGTAAACTATCACACTGTAACATAACCAAACTGTTCATCTCTCATTTCTTACCTTTCGTTGGCTCCTCCAGACACAAACAAAATCCAATCCAGAAGTGTGTGCACTCTTTCTGCCCATCACAGTCCACAAAATAAGAATATCCAGTTGTTATTTCAAATAATAGAATCCATTTGTTGATATCCACCGTAAACGCATCTTCTTCATTTGACAGTAACACAAAAGCAATAAAAACATAACTGTTGCGCATCACTTTGTTACGACATCTTCGGCTTGAGCGGTTCGTCTTGGGTATGATCGTTTTCCTCTCAGTCTTGTCTTCAAAACGAGCCTATCCCATAGAGTCTATGGCCTATCCCTACGAGCCTATCCCATAGAGTCTATGGCCTATCCCATAGAGTCTATGGCCTATCCGTGCACTTTTCCGTCGATACTTCCAGAGGGAGAGCCCTTTGAACAAAGCGAACGCATCCATTTTGACACGAGAGGAGCGTCAGCTCCGCGTGCGTAATGGCGTCACAGCCTGCAATGCCATTGGTGATTCAGTAAGTCAATCACAAATTCTTCTGGCCAATCACCACAGCTTTCAAATGAGGGGCGGGACTTGCAGGTTCATTGAGTGCAGGAGCTGATTGGTCCGTGCGTAAAGAGACGAAGGCACCATTTTACGCATCATTTACGCAGCGGAACGTCTGTACGCACGACCTGCCTTTGATTTGAGGAAGTTTATGAATAATAATCTATAAGTGATATTTATAGTCACCAAAATGACCAAATGTGGTTTTCAGGGTCATTAGAGGCAAAATGTATGGAAAGCAGTTTGGCACATTTGGCACAGAGAAGGACCTCCTGTTCGGATTAGGGTTATTTCATACAAAAAGCTGCTCAACATCAGAATAGTTTTATCTGGAAGTCTGAAATGTCACACAGTTGTTGTCAACAAGGTGGACAGCTGCTGTGGGGAGTTTCAATAGCACAGCATGAAGTATGTCTTCAGGAAGACATTTTTATTTTCTCTTTTTTTTTTTCCGAGACCAAAAACAACGACTTTTGGGGTGTGTTTGAACAGGTGTACTGCAGGTTGTGTTTCACTCAGACAAAGCACAGCTTATGAAACTAGAAGGTCTTAGCTTTCAAATGACACATCATACAAGTCTATAGACTGTAAGTTAGCCATACAATTAGCTTTTTCATTTGGGTATGTACTTTAAGAGAAAAACTGCCAAAATGAGGTGGGTCTTAACAGGTTAAGTACAAGTGAAAGTTAGTTTTACTGCAGCGGTATCTGTGCTTCTTCAGGGACCGTCAGCAAATTACTGCACAGTGAGGTAAAGAAAAAAAATCCTACGGTGCATTTTGTTGTTGTTGTTGTAGGGCATTTGACCCAGTGACCCCAAACCACTTAATAATATGACTTTATATTTGGTTAGTGGTTCTCAAACTGTGGGTGAGGGTTCAAAAGTTTCAAAAAGTATAAAATAATATTTACTAATTTGTTCTTAATCCAATGAAACGTGCAATTTTATAAAATGCAGTGGGTGACCAGCTCCGTGATAATTGGAAAAATCTGTAAATTACAAAATTATGAAGAAAATTGGGAACCTAAGTTGCGTGACTTTCTTCTTTTTTTTTTCATTTTTGGGACAGTAATATTGTAATATAAATATATCAGGTGTTTAGCTCTGTAACTAGTAATATATCGTTTATTACAATTTTTACTTTTGTGTTTTAAATTCTATCCATCTATCTATAATACATTGTATTTATTTATTTTTTTAACACTGGTTGACGAACATTGAACATAACTAGATAATAGACCAGTTTGTAAAGATGAAATCCAGAAGGTACAATCTCATGGTCCCACCTTCTCACAAGTAACAGTTAAACAAGTAACACAACGACAGTCGACGGAGTTCAAAACAATAATAAAAGACTCATGTGTGTCCACAAAAAACGTTTATTTTTTATTTGCTCTAAACCTCTTAAAATGCACCAGAAAACAAGAAATAAGTCTCCCTTAGGAAAAATTCTGGGGGGGGGGACCCCCAGACCCCCGTCAGGATTTCGCGTGATGACTTAAAGAACACACCGGGCTAAGCAAATCAGCAAATCCTAGACACGCCCCTGGTCTTTCTTACGTTTTGAAGACATGAATGCTAAAGCTAATGGTCCGTGCTGCCTCCTTGTCATGTGATTCGTTTTGAAGCCGAGACTCAGCCATGATTTACCTGTAAATCACAATTATTAGCCTCTTTTTCTCGGGTAGCGACCCTGAAAGCGCCAGGTACATTTACATGTTTTAAGTTCAATTTAAACCTATTTAGTAGTTATTAGTAAATTAGTCATGTTAAATGATTAAATATATATGACAGGTTAGACACATATTTCACTAAAATGTAGTGAACATTATTATATTTATGGTGGGACACTTCAGGTGAATTGGAAAAAACCTGACATTTAAAGATATCAATTGTTTTTCATGTAGAAATAAGATATTTTAGGTGTAAAAATGGCTAAAATTGCACATTTTTGCCTTTCAGTGTTCTGTTTGACTTATTACCCTATTGTTCGGGTAAGTTAGATCAAGCAGAAAGAACGAAGAGTCCGTTCTATGCTCCAAGATACTTTTCAACTCACTTTACCCCAAAATCTCACTCTAATCTCTGATCCAAACTTGAGAGCCCTGGTCACGTACCATACACCAAATGACATTTTCCTTTTACACAACGCAACACAACACAACACAACACAACACACAACACACCACACAACACAACACACAACACAACACACAACACAACAGAAAACTCGTGTTTCTCCCCCTGCTCACCCCAGTTTGACTTCCTCCTCCTGCACCTCCTCGTGGGCCTCCTCCTGCACCTCCTCGTGGGCCTCCTCGTGGGCCTCCTCTTCTCAGCGTCTAACTCCTGCGCGAGGAGATCCTTCATGATTATTGTTCTGATCCTCAACCACAGCCAGTTCTCACTTTAACTTTAGTTTAGAATCCATTTGTAGTGAAAAAAAGAAAGAATATGAAGCGACATCATGACGTAAAACACTAAAAGTCCCACGAAATCAAACAAAACAGAAGAACACAACAGGAAACGACGGCTCGACAAACAGGAAGCTGTCGATAAAGCTTCAATGATGGACCTGATCCATAGAACTACAATAAAACCTGGAGATGAATCCAAAATGGCCGCCCTGTTCCTCCTGTGGCCTGAGCTCATTGGTTCATGACCCCAAAAAAGTTTCTTACTTCCGCATTTACTTCCTGATACGGAGGCGGCCATCTTTGTTTTACTTCCTGATACGGAGGCGGCCATCTTTGTTTTACTTCCTGATACGGAGGCGGCCATCTTTGTTTTACTTCCTGATACAGAGGCGGCCATCTTTGTTTTACTTCCTGATACGGAGGTGGCCATCTTTGCTTTACTTCCTGATACGGAGGCGGCCATCTTTGTTTTACTTCCTAATACGGAGGCGGCCATCTTTGTTTTACTTCCTGATACGGAGGCGGCCATCTTTGTTTTACTTCCTGTCTGAGGCGGCCATCTTTGTTTTACTTCCTGATCTGAGGTGGCCATCTTTGCTTTACTTCCTGATCTGAGGCGGCCATCTTTGTTTTACTTCCTGATACTGGGCGGCCATCTTTGTTTTACTTCCTGATCGGAGGCGGCCATCTTTGTTTTACTTCCTGATCTGAGGCGGCCATCTTTGCTTTAGGGCACCACGTGACCACAATCCCCCATGATGCTTTGAGCGACGTGAACGACCAGCAGCTGCAGGTCTTTGTGTTAGCGTTAGCTTGTGTTAGCGTTAGCTTGTGTGATTGTAATTGTGTTCTTCATGTTAGACACACGTGAAGCGTCTGAAATGAAATAAAATACAACTTACAGGTGTCTCTAGTCGAGCCTTTTCCACGAGCTTCTGTTTGTATCGTCCGACGCTCGATCATGTGACTCACACATGTTTGTGTGACGTCACTTCAGATAAAAACGGTAATTTGTGTGATTTTATAAACGGTAGAAAAGAACATTTCCTTCTATTTTATTTAAATACTGATAATAATTCAGTCCTGTCTGTGATTATAATGTGACATTTTAGAAAAAGGCTGCAGTACCTCACACGACCACTAATCAACCTGGGACACAGACAGAGGGGGCGGGGCTTATCCAGTTCATTTAATACATCCATGACCTGTTCTCATAATGATGGTTTAATGGGAGTCAATAATCAGGAATCCCACGCTGGAATGTGATTATCTTTTCGTTTCATCAGGATCAGGGCCTAAACAGTAACAAAACATTTGATAAATTAAACAAACTAAAGACGTAGAACATTTTTGAAAGAGTTTATTTAGTTACAGCTTTATTCACAGAACACACAGAACTTTAGGAGTTAAAATGTGTTAGAAAGAGGGCGGGGTCAGGTGGTGGGCGGGGTCAGGTGAGGGGCGGGGCCAGGTGAGGGGCGGGGCCAGGTGGTGGGCGGGGTCAGAAGAAGGCGGTGTCGTGGCTGAGCGCTGAGGCCAGCCTGAACTCGTCCTTCAGGAGCACACAGAACATCCTCTGGGGCAGCGCTCGGGACGTGGTGGGCGGGGTCAGGTGGTGGGCGGGGTCAGTTGGTGGGCGGGGTCAGGCGAGGGGCGGGGCCAGGTGAGGGGCGGGGCCAGGTGGTGGGCGGGGTCAGAAGAAGGCGGTGTCGTGGCTGAGCGCTGAGGCCAGCCTGAACTCGTCCTTCAGGAGCACACAGAACATCCTCTGGGGCAGCGCTCGGGACGCGGTGGGCGGGGTCAGGTGAGGGGTGGGGACAGGTGGTGGGCGGGGTCAGGCGAGGGGCGGGGTCAGGTGAGGGGCGGGGTCAGGTGAGGGGCGGGGTCAGGTGGTGGGCAGGGTCAGGTGGTGGGCGGGGTCAGAAGAAGGCGGTGTCGTGGCTGAGCGCTGAGGCCAGCCTGAACTCGTCCTTCAGGAGCACACAGAACATCCTCTGGGGCAGCGCTCGGGACGCGGTGGGCGGGGTCAGGTGAGGGGCGGGGCCAGGTGAGGGGCGGGGTCAGAAGAAGGCGGTGTCGTGGCTGAGCGCTGAGGCCAGCCTGAACTCGTCCTTCAGGAGCACACAGAACATCCTCTGGGGCAGCGCTCGGGAGTAACAGGCCGGAGCAGGGACACACGTCCTCAGAACCATCTCCCGTCCGGCCGGAGGCGGGAAGTCCGGCACCTGCTCCGCGCTCCGGAAGTCCAGGTCTGCACCGGGACCGCCGTCGGGCTCCAGGGGGGACAGCAGCGCCGCCTGGTGGACAGATCGCAGAGTTACAGCGGAGTTTCTTTCAGCTGTTTCTGTTCTGTTTGATAAAGTCTAATGAGTTCATGTTGTAGTGCGATGATGTCATAATGAAGGAGGCGGGGCTTGTTCTGTGTGAGCTCCACCTCCACAGATGTTTGTCCTGCGCACACACCTGAGGCAGACAGCAGGGGGCGCTCTACTCTAACACCATCAGGAGGTAAAGCAGCTGAACTCTGTTTGGTCGAGTCACATTTACCTCGTCGTGACAGAAGTCGGACAACTTCAGGCAGCAGAAACAGACAAGACAGAAAGATTGACACAAACGACTCAAGAGTAAAGGACACGCTACAAAGGACACGCTACAAAGGACACGCTACAAAGGACACGCTATAAAGGACACGCTATAAAGGACACGCTATAAAGGACGAGTGATAAAGGACAGGCTATTAAGGACACGCTATTAAGGACACGCTATAAAGGACACGCTATAAAGGACACGCTATAGAGGACACGCTATAAAGGACACGCTACAAAGGACACGCTACAAAGGACACGCTACAAAGGACGAGTTATAAAGGACACGCTATAAAGGACACGCTATAAAGGACACGCTATAAAGGACACGCTATAAAGGACGAGTTATAAAGGACACGCTATAAAGGACACGTTATAAAGGACACGCTATAAAGGACACGCTATAAAGGACACGCTATAAAGGACACGCTATAAAGGACACGCTATAAAGGACACGCTATAAAGGACGAGTTATAAAGGACGAGTTATAAAGGACACGCTATAAAGGACACGCTACAAAGGACACGCTATAAAGGACACGCTATAAAGGACACGCTATAAAGGACACGCTATAAAGGACACGCTACAAAGGACACGCTATAAAGGACACGCTATAAAGGACACGCTATAAAGGACACGCTATAAAGGACGAGTTATAAAGGACACGCTACAAAGGACACGCTATAAAGGACACGCTATAAAGGACGAGTTATAAAGGACACGTTATAAAGGACACGCTACAAAGGACACGCTATAAAGGACACGCTATAAAGGACGAGTTATAAAGGACACGTTATAAAGGACACGCTACAAAGGACACGCTATAAATGACACGCTATAAAGGACACGCTATTAAGGACGAGTTATAAAGGACACGCTATAAAGGACACACTATAACGGACACGCTATTAAGGGCGAGTTATAAAGGACACGCTATAAAGGACACGCTATAAAGGACGAGTTATAAAGGACACGCTATAAAGGACACGCTATTAAGGACACGCTATAAAGGACACGCTATAAAGGACACGCTATAAAGGACACGCTATAAAGGACACGCTATAAAGGACACGCTATAAAGGACACGCTATAAAGGACACGCTATTAAGGACGAGTTATAAAGGACACGCTACAAAGGACACGCTATAAAGGACACGCTACAAAGGACACGCTATAAAGGACGAGTTATAAAGGACACGCTATAAAGGACACGCTATAAAGGACACGCTATAAAGGACGAGTTATAAAGGACACGTTATAAAGGACACGCTACAAAGGACACGCTATAAAGGACGAGTTATAAAGGACGAGTTATAAAGGACACGCTATTAAGGACACGCTATAAAGGACACGCTATAAAGGACACGCTATAAAGGACGAGTTATAAAGGACACGCTACAAAGGACACGCTATAAAGGACACGCTATAAAGGACGAGTTATAAAGGACACGCTATAAAGAACACGCTATAAAGGACACGTTATAAAGGACACGCTATAAAGGACACGCTATAAAGGACACGCTATTAAGGACACGCTATAAAGGACACGCTATAAAGGACATGTTATAAAGGACACGATATAAAGGACACGCTATAAAGGACACGCTATTAAGGACGAGTTATAAAGGACACGCTATAAAGGACGAGTTATAAAGGACACGCTATAAAGGACACGCTATAAAGGACACGCTATTAAGGACACGCTATTAAGGACGAGTTATAAAGGACACGCTATTAAGGACGAGTTATAAAGGACACGCTATTAAGGACACGCTATAAAGGACACGCTACAAAGGACACGCTATTAAGGACACGCTATAAAGGACACGTTATTAAGGACACGCTATAGAGGACACGCTATAAAGGACACACTACAAAGGACACGCTATAGAGGACACGCTATAAAGGACACGCTACAAAGGACACGCTATTAAGGACACGCTATAGAGGACACGTTATAAAGGACACGCTATTAAGGACACGCTATAAAGGACACGCTATTAAGGACGAGTTATAAAGGACACGCTATTAAGGACACGCTATAAAGGACACGTTATAAAGGACACGCTATTAAGGACGAGTTATAAAGGACACGCTATTAAGGACGAGTTATAAAGGACACGCTACAAAGGACACGCTATTAAGGACACGCTATTAAGGGCGAGTTATAAAGGACACGCTACAAAGGACACGCTATAAAGGCCGAGTTATAAAGGACACGCTATTAAGGACACGCTACAAAGGACACGCTATAAAGGACACGCTATAAAGGACACGCTATTAAGGACGAGTTATAAAGGACATGCTACAAAGGACACGCTATAAAGGACACGCTATTAAGGACACGCTATTAAGGACGAGTTATAAAGGACACGCTATAAAGGACACGCTATAAAGGACGAGTTATAAAGGACACGCTATAAAGGACACGCTATAAAGGACGAGTTATAAAGGACACGCTACAAAGGACACGCTATAAAGGACGAGTTATAAAGGACACGCTACAAAGGACACGCTATAAAGGACGAGTTATAAAGGACACGCTATAAAGGACACGCTATTAAGGACACGCTATAAAGGACGAGTTATAAAGGACACGCTATAAAGGACACGCTATTAAGGACACGCTATAAAGGACGAGTTATAAAGGACACGCTATAAAGGACGAGTTATAAAGGACGAGTTATAAAGGACACGTTATAAAGGACACACTATTAAGGACGAGTTATAAAGGACACGCTATAAAGGACGAGTTATAAAGGACACGCTACAAAGGACACGCTATAAAGGACACGCTACAAAGGACACGCTATAAAGGACACGCTACAAAGGACACGCTATAAAGGACACGCTATTAAGGACGAGTTATAAAGGACACGTTATAAAGGACACGTTATAAAGGACACATGCTATAAAGGACACATGTTATGAAGGACGAGTTATAAAGGACACATGTTATAAAGGACACATGTTATGAAGGACACATGTTATGAAGGACACGTAATAACAGACATGTAATAAAGGACAGGTTTAGTGCAGAGTTTAGGGCTGTTTGGTTTCCTTTTCTCTCGGGCCAGATTCTTCAGGGGGCGTGGCTCTGGGCCCGAGCTGCACAACATGCACTAAACCCACACCCGACTCAAACCAGGTCTGAACCAGGACCGACCCGAACCAAACCAGGTCTGAACCAGGACCGACCCGAATCAAACCAGGTCTGAACCAGGACCGACCCGACTCAAACCAGGTCTGAACCAGGACCGACCCCAATCAAACCAGGTCTGAACCAGGACCGACCCGAATCAAACCAGGTCTGAACCAGGACCGACCCGACTCAAACCAGGTCTGAACCAGGACCGACCCGAATCAAACCAGGTCTGAACCAGGACCGACCCGAATCAAACCAGGACTGAACCAGGACCGACCCGAATCAAACCAGGACTGACCCGAATCAAACCAGGACCGACCCGAATCAAACCAGGTCTGAACCAGGACCGACCCGAATCAAACCAGGTCTGAACCTGGACCGACCCGAATCAAACCAGGTCTGAACCAGGACCGACCCGAATCAAACCAGGTCTGAACCAGGACCGACCAGATTCAAACCAGGTCTGTGTTTTGGGAGCGTCTCGAGCCCCGGTGTGTGATTCTTCCTTCAACATAAAAAAGAAAAAAGCTTTTGCCTCTTTTTGCCGGTTGTGCGTTTTCGGGAGCTGCAGGGGGAGCTCTATTGATTAAGGTACTTAGGTCTGTTTTAAGAAATGTTTATTACCAGGCTGTTAGCATGTATGCTAATATCAGCGCTAATTGCTATTTGCTGCGGTTTAACTCTGCTCTGGCCTTACTGAGGTTTGTCCACTTCAGTTTGTGATGTTTGGAGGCTATTGCTAATGCTAACTCTGAGGCTAACACTAGCTCTGAGGCTAATGTTAACTCTGAGGCTAAGGCTAATGCTAACTCTGAGGCTAACACTAACTCTGAGGCTAAGGCTAACGCTAACTCTGAGGTTAACACTAACACTGAGGCTAACACTAACTCTGAGGCTAAGGCTAACGCTAACTCTGAGGTTAACACTAACACTGAGGCTAACACTAACTCTGAGGCTAAGGCTAACGCTAACTCTGAGGCTAAGGATGACGCTAACTCTGAGGCTAACACTAGCTCTGAGGCTAATGTTAACTCTGAGGCTAACACTAGCTCTGAGGCTAATGCTAACTCTGAGGCTAACACTAACTCTGAGGCTAAGGCTAATGCTAACTCTGAGGCTAACACTAACACTGAGGCTAACACTAACTCTGAGGCTAAGGCTAACGCTAACTCTGAGGCTAAGGCTGACGCTAACTCTGAGGCTAAGGCTGACGCTAACTCTGAGGCTAACACTAACTCTGAGGCTAAGGCTAATGCTAACTCTGAGGCTAACACTAACACTGAGGCTAACACTAACTCTGAGGCTAAGGCTAATGTTAACTCTGAGGCTAAGGCTAATGTTAACTCTGAGGCTAAGGCTAATGCTAACTCTGAGGCTAACGCTAACACTAACCACTAACTCTGAGGCTAACACTACCTCTGAGGCTAACGCTAACTCTCCCATTGAAACACATGGTCCCGGGTTAATGGACACAGAAGGGTCTGTCACAGAATCTAAGTCCTGAACCTTCTACGTCCAAAGAACAAGCTCAACTGAACAAGCTCTGCTGCTCCAGGCGCGTGCAGAAGACGCAGCACATACAGCAGTAGCATTAGCAGCAGCACTAGCGGCAGCATTAGCATTAGCAGCATTAGCATTAGCAGCATTAGCAGCAGCATTAGCAGCAGCATTAGCAGCAGTGTGAGTAGAGGTTACCCTCTGGGCGCTGATGAAGAGCTGGTGGATGATGTTTCCTGCAGGTCCTTGTCCTGCTCCTGTCACCTCCACCTCAGGCTCCTCCAGAAGACGACTCACAAACCTGCAACCAACACAACCCTCTCAGAACATGGAGCATGAGGAGGAGCATGGAGAATGAGGAGGAGCATGGAACATTAGGAGGAACATGAGAAGGAACATGGAACATGAGGAGGAACATGAGGAGGAACATTAGAAGGAACATGAGGAGGAACATGAGGAGGAACATGAGGAGGAACATGAGGAGGAGCATGGAACATGAGGAGGAGCATGAGGAGGAACACGGAGCTTTGAGCAAACAAAAATCTGCAAATGTAAAAACATGTTCTGAATTGTCTTTTGTCGTTAAAAAGAGAAAAAGGACCCGACGAGGTTCTGCACCAACATCGTTTGATTTAAAACTGAGTCTGAGGAGCTTTGGTCACGAGAACTTTAAAGGGTCAGACGTAAAGTGAAAGTAGTTTCTTGTTAGCTCTTAGCTAGTGTGTTTGCTAACGGCAGATGAAGATAAAGGACACTTCAACAACAGTTGGAGAACATTTGTCGATGTGATCCCTCATTGGTCCAGGTGTGGTCCATCGTAGAAAAGGTTTCAGGGTCGTCATCCGGACGCTGTTTGAAGATCGAGACGTTTCGACTTTTATCTAAAAGTCATTGTCAATCTGAGAGCTGGTCTGGGAGCTCAGGCTTATGCTACTCTGAGTAGTGAGAGTCCTGCCCACAGGGAGGAGTCACTGAACACCTGTCTTTGTTTTGGAAAATTGTTTGTTTGTCACCTGAAACTCAATAATTGGTCTGTCTTTGTTAGGTTAATGGTTTATTTATTTATTTTATTTATTTATTTATTTGAACAGGACCATGTACAATGACATTATGCTCGAGGGCAAAGATGATTGCACCAGATTATAGCTATGCAAGCTAATTTCCATCTGCAGTCCTGGATCAGGGACGGGGGGAGTACAATGTGCATTATTTACAGTGCAACAGTTTTCATACATTCTCTGACACTCAATCATTCACTCACACTTCATCGTCATCAACATTATTTTAGTTGGCCCTGCCCAGTTTCACCTGTGGCTCAGGTCTATTATTGTCTTAGATCTATTGTTCTATTGATAGCTGTTGCTCCCTCATCACTGCTGATGACCTCATTAACATTTGACTGGCCCATTGATCTGGACCAGGGTGTCAGGAGGCTCATAAATCTGAGCCAAATTAAATCTTAAGCCCCCATTCCTGTTTAGAGAAGGATTCTCTCTTTTTACAAAAATAGCCTCCTTTACTCCTCTTTCAAACCAGTTCTTCTTCTGCTCAATATCTTCACCTCACTGTCCTCAAACGAGTGGTTTGTAGCCAAGAAACGCCAGCCGGTTGTCCGGTTGTTCTTGATTGCTCCACAATCAGAGGAGGAAGGCAGCCTTCAGACAGAAGTATACAGGAAACCCACCCACACAGATCAGGACTTATTGTTCGGTTCTAACCACCCACTGCAGCACAAGTTGGGAGTGATCAGGACACTACACAGAGCCCATGAAGTACCACCAGCTCTGAGGAGGAGGAGGAGGAAGAACACGTCCAACGTGCCCTCTCAGGGTGTGGTTATCCCAACTGGGCCTTTAACAAAGTCAGAAGAGCCAAGAAACAGGACAGAAAGGATAAAGACCCCAGCAGGAGGGGGGTCTCTATCCCTTATGTCTCAGGCCTGTCTGACCAACACGACATCCCTGTTTACTTCAAACCTGGCAACACACTTAAACAGACACTGGTCCATCCCAAGACAAGACGAACCACAGAAACAGAGCAATGTAGTTTATTGGACAGAGCAGTGACAGCTGCACAGAACGTTACACAGTGAGACCAAACACGGCACAAAAGGCTGGACCACAGAAGATCTACCTCCACAGGACCACAAAGTGCAGTCCATCTGCTCCTGAAAGACACAAACCACTCGTTTGAGGACAGTGAGGTGAAGATATTGAGCAGAAGAAGAACTGGTTTGAAAGAGGAGTAAAGGAGGCCATTTTTGTAAAAAGAGAGAATCCTTCTCTAAACAGGAATGGGGGCTTAAGATTTAATTTGGCTCAGATTTATGAGCCTCCTGACACCCTGGTCCAGATCAGACCAGTCAAATGCTGTAATCTGTCATCACAGATTAGCCACAGGTGAAACTGGGCAGGGCCAACTATTAACCTACAAAGACAGGCCATTGTCAGGTTCAGATGACACTAGGCAAACTATTTACCAAACAAAAACAGGCGTTCAGTGACTCCTCCCTGTGGGCGGGGCTCTCACTACTTAGAGTAGCATAAGCCTGAGTTCCCAGACCAGCTCTCAGATTGACAATGACTTTTGGATAAAAGTCGAAACGTCTCGATCTTCAAACAACGTCCGGATGACGACCCTGAAACCCTTTCTAAGTTGGACAACATGTTATTTAAAGGTTAAAGGTCATGAGTTCAACTGTGTTTGAGTCTGTGTCAGTGACAGGTGCAGGGGGCCCTGTCACAGCTGCAGGGGGCCCTGTCACAGCTGCAGGGGCCCCTGTCAGACTGTGAGCTGCAGGGGGCCCCTGTCACAGCTGCAGGGGGCCCTGTCACAGCTGCAGGGGGCCCCTGGACGAAGCAGCTCTTTTTAAGGAGAACGTCTGACTCTGGATCGTTTAAACTCAAAGCCTCTGAAGATGTTTCTGCAGAACCTCAGAGTGAGTCCTTTACACGAGGAGCAGCACAGGGAGTTGTGAGTGTTGTGAGGTTTATTTGCATTATTATTATTATTATTATTATTATTATTATTATTATTATTATTATCATGGACTGTAGTAATGACAGGGTGGTCAGCACTGACTGGAGGAGCTGGTCCCGGTGCTCCGTCTCAGACTCAGGAGAAACTCCAAACTTGGCTTTGAGGGATCGAGCTCGAGTGATGGCCGTCTCCAAACTCATCAGGTGCAACAGGAACTCCTGAGACACAAACACAACAGGACCCTGGAGAGGAGGAACCAGAACCAGAACCAGCTCCTGCTCAGGAGGAACCAGAACCAGCTCCAGCTCCTGCTCAGGAGGAGCCAGAACCAGCTCAGGAGGAACCAGAACCAGCTCCAGCTCAGGAGGAACCAGAACCAGCTCCAGCTCCTGCTCAGGAGGAACCAGAACCAGCTCCAGCTCCTGCTCAGGAGGAACCAGAACCAGAACCAGCTTCAGCTCCTGCTCAGGAGGAACCAGAGCCAGCTCCAGCTCCTGCTGAGGAGGAACCAGAGGAGAACGTTGAGGGTCAAAGGAACATAATGCAGAGCAGGGCGGAGTCAGAGCCTGAGAGCTTCTCGTTGTTCCATTTGACCAGCACAGCAGCGGGACGTCCAAGAGACGTGTCAGAGGATTCACGAGGGCCTTGTCATGGAAACTAACATGTAGAACGTCTCACTGAGATGTTTTAATCCGACTTGAAAATAAGGCCAAGAGCCGCTCCATCTGCAGGTCCTGAACTGGAGCTGACCTGGACCTGGATCTGGATCTGACCTGGATCTGAGCTGGACCTGGATCTGAGCTGGACCTGTGTTCTTCTAATGTGAAGAACACAATTACAATCACACAAGCTAACGCTAACTCAAAAACTCGTAAACTGCGCAGTCGCTCCCTCAAAGCATCATGGGGGATTGTGGTCATGTGGCGCCCTAAAGCAAAGATGGCCGCCTCCGTATCAGGAAGTAAAGAGGAAGTGAAGAGCTTTTTTGGCGTCATGCACCGATGAGCTCAGGCCACAGGGAGGGGCGGGGCCTGTGGATTCTTCCTCCAGGTTTGAGTCTGTGCCGTGTTTTACCTCCAGCTGCTGCAGGTCGGGGCTCGGCAGGTGCAGCACCCGCCCGGCCTGAGCCCAGCACTGGACCAGAGCCTTCTTCACCGACGGCACGTCCTCCAGGGCCTCTGCACAAGACACACGGGTCAGACTGGTCCGGACCGGGTCTGGACCGGGTCTGGACCGGGTCTGGACCCAAGTCTGGACCGGGTCTGGACCCAAGTCTGGACCCCAGTCTGGACCAGGTCTGGACCTGAGTCCGGACCGGGTCTGGACCCAAGTCTGGACCCCAGTCTGGACCAGGTCTGGACCTGAGTCTGGTCCTGGCTCTGGTCCTGGTCCCAGTCGAGGTCTGGTCCTGGCTCTGGTCCAGTCCTAGTCCTGGTCCAGACCTTCCTCTCTCAGTTTGTCCAGGGTCTGTCCTGGTCCAGTCCAGTCCTGGTCCAGTCCAGTCCTGGTCCTGGTCCAGTCCAGTCCAGTCCTGGTCCTGGTCCAGTCCAGTCCAGTCCTGGTCCTGGTCCTGGTCCAGACCTTCCTCTCTCAGTTTGTCCAGGGTCAGTCCTGGTCCTGTCCTGGTCCTGGTCCAGTCCAGTCCTGGTCCTGGTCCAGACCTTCCTCTCTCAGTTTGTCCAGGGTCAGTCCTGGTCCTGTCCTGGTCCTGGTCCAGTCCAGTCCTGGTCCTGGTCCAGACCTTCCTCTCTCAGTTTGTCCAGGGTCAGTCCTGGTCCTGTCCTGGTCCTGGTCCAGTCCAGTCCTGGTCCTGGTCCAGACCTTCCTCTCTCAGTTTGTCCAGGACACTCAGGATGAGGTTCGGCAGCAGCTGCAGCACCAGCTCCGGCGGCTTCAGCAGCGACAGGTGATGCAGCACCTGTCGACAGGTTCAGAGTGTGAGCTCACAGTGGACCTGGTCCAGTCCGGTCCGGTCCAGCCCCAGTCGAGTCCGGTCCAGGTCCTTTACCTTCTCGGCCTCCGTGGTGTCATCAAACAGCCGCCTCTGCCTCCGGGCGGGCGTGGCTCTGGCGCTGTCCCAGGCCTCCAGCCACATGTTCCCGGGGATCCTCATGCGGGCGCTCAGCTCACCTTTGACCTCTCCCTCGGCGCAGACGTAGTCCCGGGGCGAGTACCAGCGCACAAAGTCCTCCAGCACGCAGCCCGGGTTCGCCGCCTGCCCAGAACCACAACAAACCCGAACATGGGCCCCGGTCAGTCCTGTCCCAACACGGGGTCCCACCCTCTGAGTGAACATGGGCCCCGGTTAGTCCTGTCCCAACACGGGGTCACACCCTCTGAGTGAACATGGGCCCCGCCCCGGTCAGTCCTGTCCCAACACGGGGTCACACCCTCTGAGTGAACATGGGCCCCGCTTAGTCCTGTCCCAACACGGGGTCACACCCTCTGAGTGAACATGGGCCCCGGTCAGTCCTGTCCCAACACGGGGTCACACCCTCTGAGTGAACATGGGCCCCGCCCCGGTCAGTCCTGTCCCAACACGGGGTCACACCCTCTGAGTGAACATGGGCCCCGCCCCGGTCAGTCCTGTCCCAACACGGGGTCACACCCTCTGAGTGAACATGGGCCCCGGTCAGTCCTGTCCCAACACGGGGTCACACCCTCTGAGTGAACATGGGCCCCGGTTAGTCCTGTCCCAACACGGGGTCACACCCTCTGAGTGAACATGGGCCCCGGTCAGTCCTGTCCCAACACGGGGTCACACCCTCTGAGTGAACATGGACCCCGCCCCGGTCAGTCCTGTCCCAACACGGGGTCACACCCTCTGAGCGAACATGGACCCCGGTCAGTCCTGTCCCAACACGGGGTCACACCCTCTGAGCGAACATGGACCCCGCCCCGGTCAGTCCTGTCCCAACACGGGGTCACACCCTCTGAGTGAACATGGACCCCGCCCCGGTCAGTCCTGTCCCAACACGGGGTCACACCCTCTGAGCGAACATGGACCCCGCCCCGGTCAGTCCTGTCCCAACACGGGGTCACACCCTCTGAGCGAACATGGACCCCGCCCCGGTCAGTCCTGTCCCAACACGGGGTCCCACCCTCTGAGTCCTGGGGCGGTTCATGTTTGGTTGGACCAGGGCCCATGTCAGACACTGGAGGATCAGCTGCTGTTGTTTTCGGGTCTCGACTGAAAAGGTTCTGGTCTGGTCCATGAAGCCACTAACCCCTGGTGTACACTGAGTCCGGTCCGGACCGTAGTCAGTGTGCATCAGGGGTAAACAGGAAACAGGAAGCGTGGTGTTAGCATGCTGATGTTTGTTAGCTTTAGCGCTCTGGTGAAAAGTGCTTTAAACTCACAGTGAATGTTTATGATGGACGGCATTAAAGTGAGACACAGGAGACTTAAACTGTGTTTCACCTTTGACCTGAACCAATCAGGGACAGAGGGTTTAATGGGACAAACGGGTGAAAGCGGCCCACGTTCGGTCCATTTTCAGTCCTGGTCCGGTACCTTGAACGCCTCCATGTCGGACAGCAGACAGGCGCTCTGCATACGAGCGCGGAGGTGAGCGCCCTCTGCTGACGTCCCCAGTTTGGACAAAACCTCAGACTGTTGCTCCAACATGTCCTCAGTCATCGGGGACGGCTCCTGAGGACAACAGAGACAAGAGGAATGTTAGAGACACGAGAGGGACGGCTCCTGAGGACAACAGAGACAAGAGGAATGTTAGAGACACGACAGGGACGGCTCCTGAGGACACCAGAGACAAGAGACATGTTAGAGACATGAGAGGGACGGCTCCTGAGGGCAACAGAGACATGTTTGAGACACATCTCCAGGTCTCCAGGAAAACCTCACCTGTGTCTCACCTGTGTCTCCGGGTGTGTCTCACCTGTGTCTCACCTGTGTCTCACCTGTGTCTCTGGGTGTGTCTCACCTGTGTCTCACCTGTGTCTCGGGTGTGTCTCACCTGTGTCTCCGGGTGTGTCTCACCTGTGTCTCCGGGTGTGTCTCACCTGTGTCTCCGGGTGTGTCTCACCTGTGTCTCGGGTGTGTCTCTGGGTGTGTCTCACCTGCGTCTCACCTGTGTCTCCCCTGTGTCTCACCTGTGTCTCGGGTGTGTCTCACCTGTGTCTCACCTGTGTCTCTGGGTGAGGCTCACCTGTGTCTCACCTGTGTCTCAGGTGTGGCTCACCTGTGTCTCTGGGTGTGTCTCACCTGTGTCTCACCTGTGTCTCACCTGTGTCTCTGGGTGTGTCTCTGGGTGTGTCTCACCTGTGTCTCACCTGTGTCTCTGGGTGTGTCTCACCTGTGTCTCACCTGTGTCTCGGGTGTGTCTCGCCTGTGTCTCACCTGTGTCTCTGGGTGTGTCTCACCTGTGTCTCACCTGTGTCTCACCTGTGTCTCGGGTGTGTCTCGCCTGTGTCTCACCTGTGTCTCTGGGTGTGTCTCTGGGTGTGTCTCACCTGTGTCTCACCTGTGTCTCACCTGTGTCTCACCTGTGTCTCTGGGTGAGGCTCACCTGTGTCTCCCCTGTGTCTCAGGTGTGGCTCACCTGTGTCTCTGGGTGTGTCTCACCTGTGTCTCACCTGTGTCTCACCTGTGTCGGGTGTGTCTCACCTGTGTCTCACCTGTGTCTCACCTGTGTCTCACCTGTGTCTCTCCTGTGTCTCCCCTGTGTCTCTGGGTGTGTCTCACCTGTGTCTCACCTGTGTCTCGGGTGTGTCTCACCTGTGTCTCACCTGTGTCTCGGGTGTGTCTCACCTGTGTCTCACCTGTGTCTCACCTGTGTCTCACCTGTGTCTCACCTGTGTCTCGCCTGTGTCTCACCTGTGTCTCACCTGTGTCTCTGGGTGTGTCTCACCTGTGTCTCACCTGTGTCTCACCTGTGTCTCACCTGTGTCTCTGGGTGAGGCTCACCTGTGTCTCCCCTGTGTCTCAGGTGTGGCTCACCTGTGTCTCTGGGTGTTGTCTCACCTGTGTCTCACCTGTGTCTCGGGTGTGTCTCACCTGTGTCTCACCTGTGTCTCGGGTGTGTCTCACCTGTGTCTCAAGTGTGTCTCACCTGTGTCTCACCTGTGTCTCACCTGTGTCTCGGGTGTGTCTCACCTGTGTCTCACCTGTGTCTCCCCTGTGTCTCACCTGTGTCTCACCTGTGTCTCACCTGTGTCTCACCTGTGTCTCACCTGTGTCTCACCTGTGTCTCGGGTGTGTCTCGGGTGTGTCTCGGGTGCGGCTCACCTGTGTCTCACCTGTGTCTCACCTGTGTCTCACCTGTGTCTCACCTGTGTCTCACCTGTGTCTCGGGTGCGGCTCACCTGTGTCTCACCTGTGTCTCACCTGTGTCTCACCTGTGTCTCACCTGTGTCTCACCTGTGTCTCACCTGTGTCTCACCTGTGTCTCCCCTGTGTCTCACCTGCGTCTCACCTGTGTCTCACCTGTGTCTCGGGTGTGTCTCGGGTGCGGCTCACCTGCGTCTCACCTGTGTCTCGGGTGTGTCTCACCTGTGTCTCACCTGTGTCTCCCCTGTGTCTCGGGTGTGTCTCACCTGTGTCTCACCTGTGTCTCACCTGTGTCTCACCTGTGTCTCGGGTGTGTCTCACCTGTGTCTCACCTGTGTCTCCCCTGTGTCTCACCTGTGTCTCACCTGTGTCTCACCTGTGTCTCACCTGTGTCTCCCCTGTGTCTCGGGTGTGTCTCACCTGTGTCTCACCTGTGTCTCACCTGTGTCTCACCTGTGTCTCCCCTGTGTCTCACCTGCGTCTCACCTGTGTCTCACCTGTGTCTCGGGTGTGTCTCGGGTGCGGCTCACCTGCGTCTCACCTGTGTCTCGGGTGTGTCTCACCTGTGTCTCACCTGTGTCTCCCCTGTGTCTCGGGTGCGGCTCACCTGTGTCTCACCTGTGTCTCACCTGTGTCTCCCCTGTGTCTCGGGTGTGTCTCACCTGTGTCTCACCTGTGTCTCCCCTGTGTCTCATCTGTGTCTCACCTGTGTCTCACCTGTGTCTCACCTGTGTCTCTGGGTGCGGCTCACCTGGGTGAGGGGGATGTAGAGGGGCTCGTCCGTCTGCAGGAGCCTCATGTCCTGGTGCTGTCTCAGTCGTCCCTCTGGTTTCCTGCGGCCCTCGCTCTGGCTGCTCTCTGGTTTCCTGCGGCCCTCGCTCTGGCTGCTCTCGGACATGTCGCTCACGCACTCGTAGAACTCGTCCTCGCTGTCGCTCCAGGACTCCCAGGACTTCCCCGGCGTCGCGTCCACCTCAGACGTGGCCTTTCTGGGGGAAGAGCCGGCGGCGTTCTGCTCCTTGTGGGCCTCGTCCCGAGCGCGCTTCCTCTCGATGCAGCAGTTCAACATCTGCAAACACTCAGTTTAATCTGTGTCCTCAGGAGGACTCTCTGTGTCCTCAGGAGGACTCTCTGTGTCCTCAGGAGGACTCTCTGTGTCCTCAGGAGGACTCTCTGTGTCCTCAGGAGGACTCTCTGTGTCCTCAGGAGGACTCTCTGTGGCTCATATCTGTGTAAAGCAAAGCTCTGTCGGCACAAACGTCAGCCTCAGAGCCCGGGACACGGCGGTTCTCCTTTAAAGCAGTGGTTCCCCACCTTTTTTCTCTTGAGTGGCCCCTAAGCTTTGTTTCACACCCTGAGCACTCCTTAACCTGAGTTTCGGGCAAATAAATGGGTTTTCTAGACGAATATAGTGATTCACTCCTCCCCCTCACGTACCATTCCCTCCATAACCCCGCCCCTTCCTACCTCACCGACCTACTCCTACCATACTGTCCCACCCTCACTTCCACAACCATCAGGAACTCGAACTCACTACAGACGTTCAAATCACTCCATAAGACCCACCTGTTCAAACTGGCTTTTGTGTAAATTTATGTTGTTTTGTCTGTTTTGTCTGTTTATGTAAAGCGTCTTTGAGTGTCCAAAAAAGCACTGTAGCAAAGTTTGATGCATTATTATTATTATTATTATTATTATTATTATTATTATTATTATTCATATCATCAGATTATTTTTGGTCCCAGATGCTCCAAAAAGATGCTAAATTTAAATAATGACACTTTCTTTTTATTCAGATACCAGTGCATTTCATTCATGTAAAACCTGAAACCATTCAAAGTGCCCCCTGGTCATTCCTCTCGGACCCCTGGGGCCCTGGTCGATGAGGGACGGACAGAGGCTGTGGTGTCCAGCATGAACTACTTCTGTTTTTACTGCGAGTGGCGCTGAGGATTAGATGATGCTCAGCTGGAGGGAGGGTCCTCCACCTCCTCAAATGAAGTGAGGCCTGTTGGGGTTAGGGCTGAGGACCCTCTGGTGACCCGTCACACTCAGGAGCAGAGTTTACTTCCAAACGTGTTCAAACATTCCTGGAGGGTTGGTTACCTGTAGTTTCTGATGCAGGAGGCAGCAGCGCAGATCTGGAGCTCCACCGTCCAAACTGCAGCCACAGAAACGGAGAAGAACAGAAAATACAGAAACTCAGACCTCCTCATATCACATCGTCTTTATATAAAACATCCTGCTCTTCCAGGTACATTTACTCCTCTAAAATCAGAAGAACACACCTGTCCCGTCACACGCTGTACCTCGTGCTTTTGTGTTGGTCCGCTGCCTTAAAGTGAAAGTAAAAACTATCAGAGTTTAAAGTTTGTATTTGAGTGACGCCGTTCCTCACGCCTTAAAATCAAAAGCTCCTCATTAATGAGACGTGGCTCATCTAGAGCTGTGTTATCAGGATCAGGATTTTCTTGGAGCAGATCATGAGTTAGATTTTACCACGATTAATGGTCACTTTGTATTTTGTATTTTTCGATTGCCTTTAATAGAGCTGCACATTTTAGGAAAAAAATCTAATTTCTGACCAGTGCGACTGTGATTAGATTGTGATTTATTTTTTAACGAAAGGATTCAGTTCAAATTCACATTTTAAACACAATCCTGTCGCTTTTAGTTTCGTTTTTTCACGTTCAGTTGTGTTTGTCATATTTAAACATTTGTCTTTATCACGTTTAGTCGTCTTTGTAGTTTTTAATTGGCCCGAGCCAGTAAACTGGCGAGGGACATTGTTCTTCGTTGGTTTCTTTCTTATTCTTTTTTTTTTTTCTTACTATTGGCGGGCCTTTTTGACCCAGTGAACATGCACGAAAAGTCCCACATAGGGGTATAGTCGCGATCGGCCCGGCGAAAAATTTGACAATTCGTGCGTCTCGAGAGCATCCGACCCGGCCCGAACGAGCAGCACCGGCCCGAATCGGACCCTATGGGAAATGGGACGAGCAAATTTTGCCCGACGCACACGAAACTCGGAGCAGTGATAGAGAACAGTGAACCGAGCAAAACATGACATTGGAGCACGGCCCTCGGACCAAGCGCACGGCGGCCATATTGGACCGAAGTCGCCACGCCAGTTTGACTTTTTTTTTTTGAGCTAACTGCAGGCCTAGGGTTTTGGTCCGATATGGGTCTGGCATATACGTAGGCGATCTACATGGATTGAAATTCAATAGTAATCCGCTTTTTTTCAGATATCTCAAATGGTTTCGCCGCGGCTCGCCATCGAAGAACGCCTTCGTTTCCTGTTTTTCCGATCGCATGTCACGGCTACACGCTTGGACTGAGAGAGCTGTAATTTCAGTCACGAGTGCGTAATTATGATCTGAATGTAATGCATTAATAAAAATAAATAAAAAGTACTCGCTAGCGCCCCCTACCTATTAAGTGAAAAGTCAACATTGTCCGATTTTGACCAAACTTGGGGAATATGTCCAGTGTAGGGCGCCATGAAAAAAACTGAATTAGTGATATGGTGCATTTATCACCGTTGGCCACCAGGGGCGCAAAGAGTACTTTTAAATAGTTCCTGCGCGTACACGCATACTCCGATCGACATGAAATTTGAAACACACGTAAACGTCAAGCAGCTGAATCCATTTATGTGCGCACAATAACAATCAACCCTACGGCGCCATCTGTAGGAGGGCACTAAATTACAATGGGGAGAAAAACAATTACTTTGACTTTTATTTGTGAAAATTTGCAAACAATTCCTAGACGGCCTCCTAATCAGAAAAGCCAATGAGACCCATGGCCTATTCTTCACACTTTTGCCTCTAGGGCCCTCCAGAGCTCCTATTCATTCTCTATGGGAGTCAGACTGTCTTCAGACAAAGAGGCAGCAAAGACCCACTAAGCAGTGAGTAACAGCCACCAAACTTAATACAATGTCTACATATAAGAGACATTAATGGTTCATAACCATATTTTTCATGCAACTCAAATACAGCCTCTACAGCGCCACCTGTTGGGTCAGGCCTATGGAAAGGGAGATGCATTTAGTTTGGAGGAGGCCTATGAAATTTGGCACGGTGATAGTACACATAAAGACGACCCTAAAACATAATTGGTGCACAGTGATCAGACAAACGGCAAGGCGGCCATATTGATTATAATTTTAGACGCCACTTTAAGTTTTTTTTTTCCATTGCAAAAGGGTCCTAGGTCTTTGGGCCTACATCACTCTAACATACACGTTCCTGATCAGGACGCATTGAAATTCGATAAAAAACCAGTTTTTGGAGATATCTCTTAGGGTTTGCGCGTGACTTCCTTTCAAATATCGCCATCATTTCCTGTTTTTGTGCTTATCCCTCAGAGGCACTTGGACTGTGCCTACAGAGCCCAAATTGCCACCAATGATGGAAAATTGAATATTACACAAAATAGACCAGGGAGCACAGGACCACTAATAACTATAGCGCCCCCTACAGTTCACTTAAAAGTGTCCAGATTGTCCGATTGACACCCAATCTTGGGACATGATTCTTTGCTATATAAGATGCAAAAAAGTCAATTAGACCCATGGCCTATTCTTCACACTTTTGCCTCTAGGGCCCTCCAGAGCTCCTAATCATTCTCTATGGGGGTCTGGCTCTCATCACACAAAGATGCAGCAAAAACCCACTAAGCAGTGAGGAATAGCCACCCAACTTAATACAGTGACTCCTGTTAAGGAAAATCAATGCCCCATAAAACCCTTTTTCATGCAAGTCATATACAGCCTCTACAGCGCCACCTGTTGTGTCAGGCCTATGGAAAGGGAGATGCATTTAGTTTGGAGGAGGCCTATGAAATTTGGCACGGTGATAGTACACATAAAGACGACCCTAAAACATAATTGGTGCACAGTGATCAGACAAATGACAAGGCGGCCATATTGATTTTATTTTTAGACGCCACTTTAAGTTTTCGTTTTCCATTGCAAAAGGGTCCTAGGGTTTTGGGCCTACATCAGTCTAACATACACGTTCCTGATCAGGACGCATTGAAATTCAATAAAAAAACAATTTTTGGAGATATCTCTTAGGGTTTGCGCGTGACTTCCTGTCAAATATCGCCATCATTTCCTGTTTTTGTGCTTATCCCTCAGAGGCACTTGGACTGTGCCTACAGAGCCCAAATTGCCACCAATGATGGAAAATTGAATATTACACAAAATAGACCAGGGAGCACAGGACCACTAATAACTATAGCGCCCCCTACAGTTCACTTAAAAGTGTCCAGATTGTCCGATTGACACCCAATCTTGGGACATGATTCTTTGCTATATAAGATGCAAAAAAGTCAATGAGACCCATGGTCTATTTTTCACAGTTTTGCCTCTAGGGCCCTCCAGAGCTCCCATTCATTGTCTATGGGACTCAGACTGTCTTCATACAAGGCTGCAATAAAAAACAACTAAAACCTACAGGACAGCCACCAAACGCAATACAGTGACTCCTTTTAAGAGACATTAATGGGTCATAACCGTATTTTTCCTGAAACTAATAAACAGCCTCTACAGCGCCACCTTTTGGGTGAGGCCTACGGAGAGGGACACGCATTTACTTTGGAGGAGGCCCATAAAATTTGGCAGCGTGATTGTACACATAAAAAGCACCCTAAAACATAATTGGTGCTCAGTCGTCAGACCAACAGCATGGCGGCCATATTGATTTTTATTTCACACGCCACTTTAACTTCTTATTTTCCATTGAGAACTTGTCCTAGGGTTTTGGGCCTAGATCAGTCTAACATACATTTTCCTGATCAGGACGCATTGAAATTCAAGAAAAAAACAGTTTTTGGAGATATCTCTTAGGGTTTGCGCGTGACTTCCTGTCAAATATCGCCATCATTTCCTGTTTTTGTGCTTATCCCTCAGAGGCACTTGGACTGTGCCTACAGAGCCCAAATTGCCACCAATGATGGAAAATTGAATATTACACAAAATTGACCAGGGAGCACAGGACCACTAATAACTATAGCGCCCCCTACAGTTCACTTAAAAGTGTCCAGATTGTCCGATTGACACCAAATTTGGGGACATGATTCTTTGCTATATAAGATGCAAAAAAGTCAATGAGACCCATGGCCTATTTTTCACACTTTTGCCTCTAGAGGCCTCCAGAGCTCCCATTCATTGTCTATGGGACTCAGACTGTTTTCACACAAGGCTGCAATAAAAAACAACTAAAACCTACAGGACAGCCACCAAACGCAATACAGTGACTCCTTTTAAGAGACATTAATGGGTCATAACCGTATTTTTCCTGTCACTAATAAACAGCCTCTACAGCGCCACCTTTTGGGTGAGGCCTATGGAGAGGGACACGCATTTACTTTGGAGGAGGCCCATAAAATTTGGCAGAGTGATTGTACACATAAAAAGCACCCTAAAACATAATTGGTGCTCAGTCGTCAGACCAACGAGATGGTGGCCATATTGATTTTTATTTTAAACGCTACTTTAAGTTTTCGTTTTCCATTGAGAACTTGTCCTAGGGTTTTGGGCCTAGATCAGTCTAACATACACGTTCCTGATCAGGACGCATTGAAATTCAATAAAAAAACAATTTTTGGAGATATCTCTTAGGGTTTGCGCGTGACTTCCTGTCAAATATCGCCATCATTTCCTGTTTTTGTGCTTATCCCTCAGAGGCACTTGGACTGTGCCTACAGAGCCCAAATTGCCACCAATGATGGAAAATTGAATATTACACAAAATTGACCAGGGAGCACAGGACCACTAATAACTATAGCGCCCCCTACAGTTCACTTAAAAGTGTCCAGATTGTCCGATTGACACCAAATTTTGGGACATGATTCTTGGCTATATAAGATGCAAAAAAGTCAAGGGGACCCATGGTCTATTTTTCACAGTTTTGCCTCTAGAGGCCTCCAGAGCTCCCATTCATTGTCTATGGGACTCAGACTGTCTTTTTTTTTTTTTTTTTTTTTATTTATTTATTTCAGGGACAGTGCACATTAATCCACATTTACACGTAAATGTGCCAGAATTAGCCACAAGGCTATTTTTCATCTGTAGTCCCTGGACAGATGTTAAAATGTCACCCTAAACATAATAAAAGTACAGTTGTTATTACAAAGTTAAAATGCATCACTCTAAAATCATACAATAGATAGACACTGTAGCAGACAAACCTTGAACACTCACACATAACAAAGAAAACAGCAACAAGCGAACAAGTAACAACAATCAACCAAAAACAATCAAGAGGCAAGATTCCAGCAGGGGGCAGCAAGAGGGGAAAGAGTTAATGCTGACAGGTCTGATTGTCAATGAGCCATTTTTTTAACTGAAATTTAAAAGAAGCGTATGTGTTGATGTTTCTGATGGTGATGGGGGTGTTATTCCAATGTTGAGCAGCTCGGACAGAAAAGGTGGTTTGACCAAACAGACTTTTCCTGAGGGGGATGATACAGTCCCCTCTCGCTGCTCCTCTGGTTCTGTTGTGTTCTGTAGAGCGGATGTTAATGAAGTGTCTGAGTGGAGGAGATGACAAGCCGTGAATGATTTTATATATGAGACACAGATGAGCGTATCGGACCATGTTTTCCCAGGTGAGTAGGTTGTGTTTTTGAAGTATTGGACAATGGTGATATGAGTTGGGTTTACGGTCAAGAATTTTTATTGTGCGTTTGTACACACAAGGCTGCAATAAAAAACAACTAAAACCTACAGGACAGCCACCAAACGCAATACAGTGACTCCTTTTAAGAGACATTAATGGGTCATAACCGTATTTTTCCTGAAACTAATAAACAGCCTCTACAGCGCCACCTTTTGGGTAAGGCCTATGGAGAGGGGGACGCATTTACTTTGGAGGAGGCCCATAAAATTTGGCACAGTGATAGTACACATAAAAAGCACCCTAAAACATAATTGGTGCTCAGTCGTCAGACCAACGAGATGGTGGCCATATTGATTTTTATTTTAAACGCTACTTTAAGTTTTCGTTTTCCATTGAGAACTTGTCCTAGGGTTTTGGGCCTAGATCAGTCTTACATACACGCTCCTGATCAGGACGCATTGAAATTTTATAATAAACCACATTTTTGGCCTGTCTCATTCGGTTTAGTCATGACTTCCTGTCAGAATTCGCCTTCACTTCCTGTATCTTAAACTTATTCTCCAAGCCACAGGCATTGCCGTACAGAGCACAAACTGTAACCACAGATGCCGAATCAAATATTAAACAGAACAGACTCAGGAGCACATGAGCACTTTTCACTATAGCGCCCCCTGCTGGTCATGTAAAAGTACCAAAATTATCGGTTTTCCACGAAATCTTGGAATCTGATTTTAAGTGTCAAAAGCTGCAAAAGAGTCAATTACATCGATGTCCTATTTTGGATCGTTTGCCCTGGGGGGCCACGCATATTCCTCATGCATTTCCTATGAGACATGTCATAAGTCTATGGAGAGGCCAAAATTATTTAGAGCAAAGTCAGTGAAACTCGGCAGACGCATTATTTAGAGCATTCCGATAGAAAAAGTCAATTACATCGAAGCCGTGTTTTGGACGGTTTCGCCACTTCTGGAGAGCAGGGCCCGCCAATGCACTTCTATAGGGACGCCACCCGGTGTGAGTGGGGGTAGGGGGGGTCACGGGGGCCCGAGTGACGCTCAGAGGAGGAGGACGGGACACCGGGGCGGTTTGGGACCGGCCGAGGCCGCGTGGGAAGGCGGTCGCGTGCGGGGCGAGGGCCATCATCGCCGCTTTGCGGCTTTAATTGTGTTTTTGTCCCTTTCACTTTCAGTCACTATGAAATGACACTTACTGAGTGCATCCAGCAGATGGCGCCAGCGTTAAATACAATTTGTGAAGTCAGCGCTGAAAAGACGTCATTGTGTGGATTTGCTGCAGCAGTTATCGAGTTTAGAGACAAAAATTCTTTACTTTAGATGGTTTGAGGACTAAAAACAGAGGATGATTCTCAGATAAACGACGTATGAGTCTGAGAATACGTCCCGGACCGAAAGAGTTCAGCAGGAAGTGTGCTTGACGCTCGGAGGGAGAGGATTTTGTAATAAACATCATTAAAACAGCGTGAATCAAACTGAAGGTGACTCAGGATTAAAGGTCCCATATCCTGCTCTTTCCCTTCACACAGTCTGTCCTCAGGGCTTTGTGTAATATCCATAACATAACAGTTTGGACTGGCCCCCCTCCTCACTCTGAGATCTGACCCCCCCGAACAGAGAGCAGGCTGCCTCCCCCTCCCAACCCGTGCCTCCCCTGTAGTGGAGATGGTGCATGTGCCGTGTGCTCCGGTAAACAGCGATACACAAACACTGAATAAACATTTTCTGGTCCTGACGGTGCGTCGTGCTGAGTCCTACGTCCTGGATCTGACCTGGAGTTTGACGTGCTCCAGGGCCTCAACCACGGACGTGCCGTTTGGTAAATAACAAGCTAACTCTTCTATCTGTCGTATCCATCGTGTAATTACTGTGTAGCATTAGCATTAGCTGTTTTTATTCTTCCTGGAGGCGTGGCTTAAACACCGCGTCATCTTAGTGAGGAGCCCCCGTCTGCTGCTCAGAGGGGGACGGAAAAGACAGTTCTCTAGTGAAAACATGAGGGAATCAATCAAAAAACCACTTTGGGCACAACATACGAGGCCCAGAGAGCCCTGGAGGAAGGTTAGAACCGATTTTGCATGATATGGGACCTTTAAAGCTCCAAGAACTGCAGCAGAACGTGTCCTCGAACGGCGAACGCAGCGGGAACTCGGACGTGGTTAAAAAACGATTTTTGAGATTTTGGAATCGGTTCAGAATCTTTGAGACGTAGATCCTTTTAAGAACGGACAAGAGCGTGTCGGGTCTGTTCGCTCGTCACCCGGAGATGTCGGTGGACCTGACGGAGGTGCGGTGGGAGGCGTTACCCGTGGATGAGGAGGTGCGGTGGGAGGCGTTACCCGTGGATGAGGAGGTGCGGTGGGAGGGTCAGGAGGAGACGAGAGGGTCAGGAGGAGACGAGAGGGTCAGGAGGAGACGAGAGGGTCAGGAGGAGACGAGAGAGTCAGGAGGAGACGAGAGAGTCAGGAGGAGACAAGAGAGTCAGGAGGAGACGAGAGAGTCAGGAGGAGACGAGAGAGTCAGGAGGAGACAAGAGAGTCAGGAGGAGACGAGGAGTGTCAGGAGGAGACGAGAGGGTCAGGAGGAGACGAGGAGGGTCAGGAGGTGGTGGTGGGAGGCGTTACCCGTGGATGAGGTAGTTGTTCTCCCAGCGATAGCGCAGCTCCAGCACGAACTCCTGCCACAGATGGGCCACGGCGCGGAGTCCCCCCTGAGAGTGATTCACCGAGGCCAGGCAGAGGGCCAGGCGCTGGGTCAGACTGTCCGGAGGAGCCGCCTTCAGCTGGAGGTACAGCGTCTGGAGAGGAGACGAGGAGGGTCAGGAGGAGACGAGAGGGTCAGGAGGAGACGAGAGGGTCAGGAGGAGACGAGAGGGTCAGGAGGAGACGAGAGAGTCAGGAGGAGACGAGAGAGTCAGGAGGAGAAGAGAGTGTCAGGAGCGAAGGACGAGAGAGTCAGGAGGAGACGAGAGTGTCAGGAGGAGACGAGAGGGTCAGGAGGAGACGAGAGAGTCAGGAGGAGACGAGAGTGTCAGGAGGAGAAGAGAGGGTCAGGAGGAGACGAGAGAGTCAGGAGGAGAAGAGAGAGTCAGGAGGAGACGAGAGGGTCAAGAGGAGACGAGAGGGTCAGGAGGAGACGAGAGAGTCAGGAGGAGACGAGAGAGTCAGGAGGAAACGAGAGAGTCAGGAGGAGACGAGAGAGTCAGGAGGAGACGAGAGTGTCAGGA
The DNA here is from genome assembly GCA_019453435.1 of Rhinogobius similis. NCBI lineage: Eukaryota > Metazoa > Chordata > Actinopteri > Gobiiformes > Gobiidae > Rhinogobius > Rhinogobius similis. The sequence continues at coordinate 759,648 of CM033633.1, forward strand.
GGAGAAGAGAGGGTCAGGAGGAGACGAGAGGGTCAAGAGGAGACGAGAGGGTCAGGAGGAGACGAGAGAGTCAGGAGGAGACGAGAGAGTCAGGAGGAGACGAGAGTGTCAGGAGCGAAGGACGAGAGAGTCAGGAGGAGACGAGAGAGTCAGGAGGAGACGAGAGGGTCAGGAGGAGACGAGGAGGGTCAGGAGGAGACGAGAGGGTCAAGAGGAGACGAGGAGGGTCAGGAGGAGACGAGAGAGTCAGGAGGAGACGAGAGAGTCAGGAGGATACGAGAGAGTCAGGAGGAGACGAGAGAGTCAGGAGGAGACGAGAGAGTCAGGAGGAGACGAGAGGGTCAGGAGGAGACGAGAGTGTCAGGAGGAGACGAGGAGAGTCAGGAGGAGACGAGAGAGTCAGGAGGAGACGAGAGAGTCAGGAGGAGACGAGAGAGTCAGGAGGAGACGAGAGGGTCAGGAAGAGACGAGAGAGTCAGGAGGAGACGAGAGGGTGAGGAGGAGACGAGAGAGTCAGGAGGAGACGAGGAGAGTCAGGAGGAGACGAGAGAGTCAGGAGGAGACGAGAGGGTGAGGAGGAGACGAGAGGGTCAGGAGGAGACGAGAGAGTAAGGAGGTGACGAGAGGGTCAGGAGGAGACGAGAGGGTCAGGAGGAGACGAGGAGGGTCAGGAGGAGACGAGAGAGTCAGGAGGAGACGAGAGAGTCAGGAGGAGACGAGAGAGTCAGGAGGAAACGAGGAGGGTCAGGAGGAGACGAGGAGGGTCAGGAGGAGACGAGGAGGGTCAGGAGAAGACGAGAGAGTCAGGAGGAGACGAGGAGGGTCAGGAGGAGACGAGAGGGTCAGGAGGAGACGAGAGGGTCAGGAGGAGACGAGAGGGTCAGGAGGAGACGAGAGAGTCAGGAGGAGACGAGGAGGGTCAGGAGGAAACGAGAGGGTCAGGAGGAGACGAGAGGGTCAGGAGGAGACGAGAGGGTCAGGAGGAGACGAGAGGGTCAGGAGGAGACGAGAGGGTCAGGAGCGAAGGACGAGAGAGTCAGGAGGAGACGAGAGAGTCAGGAGGAGATGAGAGGGTCAGGAGGAGACGAGGAGGGTCAGGAGGAGACGAGAGAGTCAGGAGCGAAGGACGAGAGAGTCAGGAGGAGACAAGGAGGGTCAGGAGGAGACGAGAGGGTCAGGAGGAGACGAGGAGGGTCAGGAGGAGACGAGAGGGTCAGGAGGAGAAGAGAGGGTCAGGAGGAGACGAGAGGGTCAGGAGGAGACGAGGAGGGTCAGGAGGAGATGAGAGAGTCAGGAGGAGACGAGAGAGTCAGGAGGAGACGAGAGGGTCAGGAGGAGACGAGAGAGTCAGGAGGAGACGAGAGAGTCAGGAGGAGACGAGAGAGTCAGGAGCGAAAGACGAGAGAGTCAGGAGGAGACAAGGAGGGTCAGGAGGAGACGAGAGGGTCAGGAGGAGACGAGGAGGGTCAGGAGGAGACGAGAGGGTCAGGAGGAGAAGAGAGGGTCAGGAGGAGACGAGAGAGTCAGGAGGAGAAGAGAGGGTCAGGAGGAGACGAGAGAGTCAGGAGCAGACGAGAGAGTCAGGAGGAGACGAGAGAGTCAGGAGGAAACGAGGAGGGTCAGGAGGAGACGAGGAGGGTCAGGAGGAGACGAGGAGGGTCAGGAGGAGACGAGAGGGTCAGGAGGAGACGAGAGAGTCAGGAGGAGACGAGAGAGTCAGGAGGAGACGAGAGAGTCAGGAGGAGACGAGGAGGGTCAGGAGGAGACGAGAGAGTCAGGAGGAGACGAGAGAGTCAGGAGGAGACGAGAGAGTCAGGAGGAGACGAGGAGGCTCAGGAGGAGACGAGAGGGTCAGGAGGAGACGAGAGGGTCAGGAGCGAAGGACGAGAGAGTCAGGAGGAGACGAGGAGGGTCAGGAGGAGACGAGAGAGTCAGGAGGAGACGAGAGGGTCAGGAGGAGACGAGGAGGGTCAGGAGGAGACGAGAGGGTCAGGAGGAGACGAGAGGGTCAGGAGGAGACGAGAGGGTCAGGAGGAGACGAGAGAGTCAGGAGGAGACGAGAGGGTCAGGAGGAGACGAGGAGGGTCAGGAGGAGACGAGAGAGTCAGGAGGAGACGAGGAGGGTCAGGAGGAGACGAGAGAGTCAGGAGGAGACGAGGAGGGTCAGGAGGAGACGAGAGAGTCAGGAGGAGACGAGAGGGTCAGGAGGAGACGAGAGGGTCAGGAGGAGACGAGAGAGTCAGGAGGAGACGAGAGGGTCAGGAGGAGACGAGAGAGTCGGGAGGAGACGAGAGGGTCGGGAGGAGACGAGAGAGTCAGGAGGAGACGAGAGAGTCGGGAGGAGACGAGAGAGTCGGGAGGAGACGAGAGGGTCGGGAGGAGACGAGAGGGTCAGGAGGAGACGAGGAGTGTCAGGAGGAGACGAGGAGGGTCAGGAGGGTCAGGAGGAGACGAGAGGGTCAGGAGGAGACGAGGAGGGTCAGGAGGAGACGAGAGAGTCAGGAGGAGACGAGAGGGTCAGGAGGAGACGAGAGAGTCAGGAGGAGACGAGGAGGGTCAGGAGGAGACGAGAGGGTCAGGAGGAGACGAGGAGGGTCAGGAGGAGACGAGAGGGTCAGGAGGAGACGAGAGGGTCAGGAGCGAAGGACGAGAGAGTCAGGAGGAGACGAGAGGGTCAGGAGGAGACGAGAGAGTCAGGAGGAGACGAGGAGGGTCAGGAGGAGACGAGAGAGTCAGGAGGAGACGAGAGAGTCAGGAGGAGACGAGAGAGTCAGGAGAAGACGAGAGGGTCAGGAGGAGACGAGAGAGTCAGGAGGAGACGAGGAGGGTCAGGAGGAGACGAGGAGGGTCAGGAGGAGACGAGAGAGTCGGGAGGAGACGAGAGAGTCAGGAGGAGAAGAGAGGGTGAGGAGCGAAGGACGAGAGAGTCAGGAGGAGACGAGGAGGGTCAGGAGGAGACACGAGGGTCAAGAGGAGACGAGAGGGTCAGGAGGAGACGAGAGAGTCAGGAGGAGACGAGAGAGTCAGGAGGAGACAAGAGAGTCAGGAGGAGACGAGAGAGTCAGGAGGAGACGAGAGAGTCAGGAGGAGACGAGAGGGTCAGGAGGAGACGAGGAGGGTCAGGAGGAGACGAGAGAGTCAGGAGAAGACGAGAGAGTCAGGTGGAGACGAGAGAGTCAGGAGGAGACGAGAGAGTCAGGAGAAGACGAGAGAGTCAGGAGGAGACGAGAGAGTCAGGAGGAGACGAGAGGGTCAGGAGGAGACGAGAGAGTCAGGAGGAGACGAGAGAGTCAGGAGGAGACGAGAGGGTCAGGAGGAGACGAGAGAGTCAGGAGGAGACGAGAGAGTCAGGAGACGAGAGGGTCAGGAGGAGACGAGAGGGTCAGGAGGAGACGAGGAGGGTCAGGAGGAGACGAGGAGGGTCAGGAGGAGACGAGAGAGTCGGGAGGAGACGAGAGAGTCAGGAGGAGAAGAGAGGGTGAGGAGCGAAGGACGAGAGAGTCAGGAGGAGACGAGAGAGTCAGGAGGAGACGAGGAGGGTCAGGGAGGAGACGAGAGGGTCAGGAGGAGACAGAGAGTCAGGAGGAGACGAGAGAGTCAGGAGGAGACGAGGAGGGTCAGGAGGAGACGAGAGAGTCAGGAGGAGACGAGGAGGGTCAGGAGGAGACGAGAGAGTCAGGAGGAGACGAGAGAGTCAGGAGGAGACGAGAGAGTCAGGAGGAGACGAGGAGGGTCAGGAGGAGACGAGAGGGTCAGGAGGAGACGAGAGGGTCAGGAGGAGACGAGAGAGTCAGGAGGAGACGAGGAGGGTCAGGAGGAGACGAGGGGGTCGGGAGGAGACGAGAGGGTCAGGAGGAGACGAGAGAGTCAGGAGGAGACGAGGAGGGTCAGGAGGAGACGAGAGGGTCAGGAGGAGACGAGAGAGTCAGGAGGAGACGAGAGGATCAGGAGGAGACGAGAGAGTCAGGAGGAGACGAGAGAGTCAGGAGGAGACGAGAGAGTCAGGAGGAGACGAGAGAGTCAGGAGGAGACGAGGAGGGTCAGGAGGAGACGAGAGAGTCAGGAGGAGACGAGAGGGTCAGGAGGAGACGAGAGGGTCAGGAGGAGACGAGAGGGTCAGGAGGAGACGAGAGGGTCAGGAGGAGACGAGAGAGTCAGGAGGAGACGAGGAGGGTCAGGAGGAGACGAGGGGGTCGGGAGGAGACGAGAGGGTCAGGAGGAGACGAGAGAGTCAGGAGGAGACGAGGAGGGTCAGGAGGAGACGAGAGGGTCAGGAGGAGACGAGAGAGTCAGGAGGAGACGAGAGGATCAGGAGGAGACGAGAGAGTCAGGAGGAGACGAGAGAGTCAGGAGGAGACGAGAGGGTCAGGAGGAGACGAGAGAGTCAGGAGGAGACGAGAGAGTCAGGAGGAGACGAGAGAGTCAGGAGGAAACGAGAGGGTCAGGAGGAGACGAGGAGGGTCAGGAGGAGACGAGAGGGTCAGGAGGAGACGAGAGGGTCAGGAGGAGACGAGAGAGTCAGGAGGAGACGAGAGAGTCAGGAGGAGACGCCCTCCCTCTGTGTCAGACGCCCTCCCTCTGTGTCAGGTGCCCTCCCTCTGTGTGTCAGGTGCCCTCCCTCTGTGTCAGGTGCCCTCCCTCTGTGTCAGACGCCCTCCCTCTGTGTCAGGTGCCCTCCCTCTGTGTGTCAGGTGCCCTCCCTCTGTGTCAGGTGCCCTCCCTCTGTGTCAGACGCCCTCCCTCTGTGTCAGACGCCCTCCCTCTGTGTCAGACGCCCTCTCTCTCTGTGTCAGACGCCCTCCCTCTGTGTCAGACGCCCTCCCTCTGTGTCAGGTGCCCTCTCTGTGTCTGGTGCCCTCCCTCTGTGTCAGACGCCCTCTCTCTCTGTGTCAGACGCCCTCCCTCTGTGTGTCAGACGCCCTCCCTCTGTGTCAGACGCCCTCCCTCTGTGTCAGACGCCCTCCCTCTGTGTCAGACGCCCTCCCTCTGTGTCAGACGCCCTCCCTCTGTGTCAGGTGCCCTCCCTCTGTGTCACGCGCCCTCCCTCTGTGTCAGACGCCCTCCCTCTGTGTCAGACGACCTCCCTTTGTGTCAGACGCCCTCCCTCTGTGTCAGGTGCCCTCCCTCTGTGTCAGACGCCCTCCCTCTGTGTCAGACGCCCTCCCTCTGTGTCAGACGCCCTCCCTCTGTGTGTCTGGTGCCCTCCCTCTGTGTCAGACGCCCTCCCTCTGTGTGTCAGGTGCCCTCCCTCTGTGTCAGACGCCCTCCCTCTGTGTGTCAGGTGCCCTCCCTCTGTGTCAGGTGCCCTCCCTCTGTGTCAGGTGCCCTCCCTCTGTGTCAGGTGCCCTCCCTCTGTGTCAGGTGCCCTCCCTCTGTGTCACACGCCCTCCCTCTGTGTCACACGCCCTCCCTCTGTGTGTCAGACGCCCTCCCTTTGTGTCAGACGCCCTCCCTCTGTGTCAGGTGCCCTCCCTCTGTGTCACACGCCCTCCCTCTGTGTGTTTCGTACAGAGTCTCTCTCGAGGCTCTCGTCGCTGTGAGGTTTAGGGCTGCTCTTGTCGGGGGTTTTTTCCACGGCTGCGTCTGGAAACAAGAACTGAGACAGAAAACACAGAGTTTAATCAAACGAGACGCTACAGAGACAAGACACAGAAGACAGAGAGCAGCTTCTACTGCACAGAGAACAGGACTCATGCCATCAGGTCTACTGAAGACTGAGACTTTTGAAATACTTTGAGTCTCTGTGTCTCTCTCACTCTCTCTCTCTCTCCCTCTCTCCCTCTCCCTCCCCCTCTCTCTCCCTCTCCCCCCTCCCTCTCCCTCCCCCCCTCTCTCACCAGCAGGGCCGTGTTCAGACTCTCGGGGCTCAGGGGGCTCTCTCTCTGTCTCTCTCCCTCTCTCTGTCTCTCTCTCCCTCTCTCTCTCCCCCTCTCTCTCTCTCTCTCCCTCCCTCTCCCCCCTCCCTCTCTCTCCCTCTCTCTCTCTCTCCCCCTCTCTCTCCCCCTCTCCCTCCCCCCCTCTCTCACCAGCAGGGCCGTGTTCAGACTCTCTCTCTCTCTCTCTCTCTCTCACTCTCCCTCCCCCTCTCTCTCTCTCTCCCTCTCCCTCCCCCTCTCTCTCTCTCACTCTCCCTCCCCCCCTCTCTCACAAGCAGGGCCGTGTTCAGACTCTCGGGGCTCAGTGGGCTCTCTGTCTGTCTCCCTCTCTCTGTCTCTCCCTCTCTGTCTCTCCCTCTCTCTCCCCCTCTCTCTCTCTCTCTCTTCCCCCACTCCCCCCCTCCCCCCCCTCTCTCACCAGCAGGGCCGTGTTCAGACTCTCGGGGCTCAGGGGGCTCTCTGTCTCTCCCTCTCTGTCTCTGTCTCTCCCCCTCTCTCTCTCCTTCTCTCCCCCTCTCTCTCTCTCACTCTCCCTACTCGCTCTCTCTCTCTCTCTCCCTCTCCCTCCCACTCTCTCTCTCTCACTCTCCCTCCCCCCTCTCTCACCAGCAGGGCCGTGTTCAGACTCTCTCTCCCTCTCTCTCTCTCTCACTCTCCCTCCCCCTCTCTCTCTCTCTCTCCCTCTCCCTCCCCCTCTCTCTCTCTCACTCTCCCTCCCCCCCTCTCTCACCAGCAGGGCCGTGTTCAGACTCTCGGGGCTCAGGGGGCTCTCTGTCTGTCGCTCCCTCTCTCTGTCTCTCTCTGTCTCTCCCTCTCTCTCCCTCCCTCTCTCTCCCTCCCTCCCCCTCTCCCCCCCTCCCTCCCCCCCTCCCCCCCCCCCCCTCCTCTCTCACCAGCAGGGCCGTGTTCAGACTCTCGGGGCTCAGGGGGCTCTCTGTCTGTCGCTCCCTCTCTCTGTCTCTCTCTGTCTCTCTCTCTCTGTCTCTCTCCCTCCCCCTCTCTCTCTCCCCCTCTCTCCCTCACCCCCACACCCCCACTCCCTCCCCCTCTCTCTCACCAGCAGGGCCGTGTTCAGACTCTCGGGGCTCAGGGGGCTCTCTGTCTCTCCCTCTCTGTCTCTGTCTCTCTCTCTCTCTCTCCCTCCCCCTCTCTCTCTCCCTCTCTCTCTCCCCCCTCTCTCTCTCTCACTCTCCCTCCTCCCCTCTCTCACCAGCAGGGCCGTGTTCAGACTCTCGGGGCTCAGGGGGCTCTCGTCGTAGCGTCGTCTCCTCCTGATGTGACGCCGAGCGCTGTGGACCATGTGGGACACTGACAGTTTGGAAATGTGGGCCGACGGCTGAGTGAGCTTCTGCAGCGCCGAGCTGAGGTCTGCGTGATCTGCAAGAGAGCGGGGGAGAGCGGGTGAGACGGGGGAGAGCGAGGGAGAGAGCGGGAGACCGGGGGAGAGCGAGGGAGAGTGGGAGAGACCGAGAGGGAGAGACCGAGTCAGACCTGAGCCGAGCTGAGGTCTGCGTGATCTGCAAGAGAGCAGGGGAGAGCGGGTGAGACCGGGAGAGAGCGAGGGAGAGAGCGGGTGAGACCGGGGGAGAGCGAGGGAGAGAGCGGGTGAGACCGGGGGAGACCGGGGGAGAGCGGGGGAGACCGGGGAGAGACTGGGAGAGACCGGGGAGAGACCGAGTCAGACCGGGTAAGACCAGGTAAGACCGGGAGAGACTGGGGGAGAGTGGGGGAGAGCGGGTGAGACCGGGGGAGACCGGGTCTGAGCCCACAGGGTCCAAACCTGAGGCAAAAGTAAAGGATGTTTTAAACATGTTTCTTTCTGTTCCGTCGTCTGTTGCTGTGAACATTTGTTCAAATGTGGAGCCGGTGAATCTAATAAACGACAGACACAAGTTATTTTTAAAAAGGATTTCAAATGTTTTGGATAAAGGTCGGTCTGTGTTCGAGGCCCGGGCTCTGGGTCTGTGGTGCTCCAGGTCCTTCATCAATACTGGAAACAAACGGGTTTTCTTGGCTTTGACTTTTAACCCATCCTCCATCTTCTTCCGCTTATCCAGGGCCGGGTGGCGGGGGCAGCAGTCTAAGCAGGGACTCCCAGACTTCCTTCACCCCAGACACTTCCTCCAGCTCCTCCGGAGGGATCCCGAGGCGTTCCCAGGCCACAGAGACATAGTCCCTCCAGCGTGTCCTGGGTCTGCCCCGAGAACGCCTCCCGGTGGGACATGAACACCTCCTGAGGGAGGCGTTATTGGCTTTACACCTGCTCCTGAGGGTCTGTGCTTTGCTGTGTGGAAATGCCATAGACTGTAGATATCAGTGGACCATGTTAGCATGTTAGCATGCTAGCCGCCGCGTTCCAAACAGGAAGCAGCTCTGGAGGCTCCTGGCTCCGCCCTCTTCCTGTGACACTGGAGCCTTTACTCTGTAACTGTTTGGGTCAAACTCACATCTGGAGCTAAAATGTCTGACTCACTCCACATGATCCTGTGTTTTTTCTCGTTGTTCTTCATAAATCAACTTATTACAATAATAACCGACCAATCAGGGGCTTCCTTTTCCAGGGGCCGTTTTCGCTCGTGTTAGCAACAGGTTTGATTGACAGCTAGCGCTGCACGTTGCCGCCGTCTCCTCCCACCGAGGGGCGGAGACCGTTAACAACCTCCTCCTGATTGGTCCGTGTGGCCACGATACGCACTCGGATTTAAATATGGAGTCTGGCTCCACTTTAGCCGCTGTAACTGTTAGCTCCACTTTAGCCACTATAACTGCTAGCTCCACTTTAGCCGCTATAACTGCTAGCTCCACTTTAGCCGCTATAACCGCTAGCTCCACTTTAGCCGCTATAACTGCTAGCTCCACTTTAGCCGCTATAACTGCTAGCTCCACTTTAGCCGCTATAACTGCTAGCTCCACTTTAGCCGCTATAACTGCTAGCTCCACTTTAGCCGCTATAACTGCTAGCTCCACTTTAGCCGCTATAACTGCTAGCTCCACTTTAGCCGCTATAACTGTTAGCTCCACTTTAGCCGCTATAACTGCTAGCTCCACTTCAGCCGCTATAACTGCTAGCTCCACTTTAGCCGCTATAACTGCTAGCTCCACTTTAGCCGCTATAACTGTTAGCTCCACTTTAGCCGCTATAACTGCTAGCTCCACTTTAGCCGCTATAACTGCTAGCTCCACTTTAGCCGCTGTGTAGCCGCTATAACTGCTAGCTCCACTTTAGCCGCTATAACTGCTAGCTCCACTTTAGCCGCTATAACTGCTAGCTCCACTTTAGCCCCTATAACTGCTAGCTCCACTTTAGCCGCTATAACTGCTAGCTCCACTTTAGCCCCTATAACTGCTAGCTCCACTTTAGCCGCTATAACTGCTAGCTCCACTTTAGCCGCTATAACTGCTAGCTCCACTTTAGCCGCTATAACTGCTAGCTCCACTTTAGCCGCTATAACTGCTAGCTCCACTTTAGCCGCTATAACTGCTAGCTCCACTTTAGCCGCTATAACTGCTAGCTCCATTTTAGCCGCTATAACTGTTAGCTCCACTTTAGCCGCTATAACTGCTAGCTCCACTTTAGCCGCTATAACTGCTAGCTCCACTTTAGCCGCTATAACTGCTAGCTCCACTTTAGCCGCTATAACTGCTAGCTCCACTTTAGCCGCTATAACTGCTAGCTCCATTTTAGCCGCTATAACTGCTAGCTCCACTTTAGCCGCTATAACTGCTAGCTCCACTTTAGCCGCTACAACTGCTAGCTCCATTTTAGCCGCTATAACTGTTAGCTCCACTTTAGCCGCTATAACTGCTAGCTCCACTTTAGCCGCTATAACTGTTAGCTCCACTTTAGCCGCTATAACTGCTAGCTCCACTTTAGCCGCTATAACTGCTAGCTCCACTTTAGCCGCTATAACTGTTAGCTCCACTTTAGCCGCTATAACTGCTAGCTCCACTTTAGCCGCTATAACTGCTAGCTCCACTTTAGCCGCTATAACTGCTAGCTCCACTTTAGCCGCTATAACTGCTAGCTCCACTTTAGCCGCTATAACTGTTAGCTCCACTTTAGCCGCTATAACTGCTAGCTCCACTTTAGCCGCTATAACTGCTAGCTCCACTTTAGCCGCTATAACTGCTAGCTCCACTTTAGCCGTGATGGGCTTCATTTGGCTGGAGCCAGACTCTATGGGTGACGTCACAATCCCATAGTCCACTGATGTACAGTCTATGGGAAATGCCACAGTAACTGACTTCTGGCTCCATCTACTGGCAGCAGAGGGAACTACCCCTTGTTCCTGGGACGGTGTTGGGACTCAAACCCGTGACCCTGTGGCTGCAGGAGCACGTCCTCAGACTCACCTTTGCCCTCGTCCTCCGTCAGACCTCGACCCAGAATCTCATCCAGAGACTCAGAGCAAACAGTCAGTCTGAAGAACTCCAGCACGAAGTCCCCTGAAACAGAGTCTGGATTAGACCTGGATCAGACCTGGTCCAGTCCTGGTTTAGTCCTGGTTCAGTCCTGGTCCTGGTTTAGACCTGGTTCAGTCCTGGTTTAGTCCTGGTTTAGTCCTGGTCCTGGTTTAGTCCTGGATTAAACCCGGATTAGACCTGGATTAAACCCGGATTAGACCTGGTCCAGTCCTGATTTAGTCCTGGTCCAGTCCTGGTTTAGTCCTGGTCCAGTCCTGGTCCAGTCCTGGTTTAGTCCTGGTTTAGTCCAGTCCTGGTTTAGTCCTGGTTTAGTCCTGGTTTAGTCCTGGTTTAGTCCTGGTCCAGTCCTGGTCTAGTCCTGGTCTAGTCCTGGTCCAGTCCTGGTTTAGTCCTGGTTCAGTCCTGGTTCAGTCCTGGTAAAGTCCTGGTTTAGTCCTGGTTTAGTCCTGGTCCTGGTTTAGTCCTGGTTTAGACCTGGTTTAGTCCTGGTTTAGTCCTGGTTTAGTCCTGGTCCTGGTTTAGTCCTGGTTTAGTCCTGGTTCAGACCTGGTTTAGTCCTGGTTCAGTCCTGGTTTAGTCCTGGTTCAGTCCTGGTTCAGTCCTGGTCCAGTCCTGGTCCAGTCCTGGTTTAGTCCTGGTCCAGTCCTGGTTTAGTCCTGGTTTAGTCCTGGTTTAGTCCTGGTCCTGGTTTAGTCCTGGTTTAGTCCTGGTTTAGTCCTGGTTTAGTCCTGGTCCTGGTTTAGTCCTGGTTTAGTCCTGGTCCAGTCCTGGTTTAGTCCTGGTCCAGTCCTGGTCCAGTCCTGGTTTAGTCCTGGTTTAGTCCAGTCCTGGTTTAGTCCTGGTCTAGTCCTGGTTTAGTCCTGGTTTAGTCCTGGTCCAGTCCTGGTCTAGTCCTGGTTTAGTCCTGGTTTAGTCCTGGTTTAGTCCTGGTCCAGTCCTGGTCTAGTCCTGGTCCAGTCCTGGTTTAGTCCTGGTTTAGTCCTGGTTTAGTCCTGGTCCTGGTTTAGTCCTGGTTTAGTCCTGGTCCAGTCCTGGTCCAGTCCTGGTCCAGTCCTGGTTTAGTCCTGGTTTAGTCCTGGTCCTGGTTTAGTCCTGGTTTAGTCCTGGTTTAGTCCTGGTTTAGTCCTGGTTTAGTCCTGGTTTAGTCCTGGTCCTGGTTTAGTCCTGGTTTAGACCTGGTTTAGTCCTGGTTTAGTCCTGGTTTAGTCCTGGTTTAGTCCTGGTTTAGTCCTGGTCCTGGTTTAGTCCTGGTTTAGTCCTGGTTCAGACCTGGTTTAGTCCTGGTTCAGTCCTGGTTTAGTCCTGGTTCAGTCCTGGTTCAGTCCTGGTCCAGTCCTGGTTTAGTCCTGGTCCAGTCCTGGTTTAGTCCTGGTCCTGGTTTAGTCCTGGTTTAGTCCTGGTCCTGGTTTAGTCCTGGTTTAGTCCTGGTCCTGGTTTAGTCCTGGTCCAGTCCTGGTTTAGTCCTGGTCCTGGTTTAGTCCTGGTTTAGTCCTGGTCCTGGTTTAGTCCTGGTTTAGTCCTGGTTTAGTCCTGGTTTAGTCCTGGTCCAGTCCTGGTTTAGTCCAGTCCTGGTTTAGTCCTGGTTTAGTCCTGGTCCAGTCCTGGTCTAGTCCTGGTCTAGTCCTGGTCCAGTCCTGGTTCAGTCCTGGTTCAGTCCTGGTTTAGTCCTGGTTCAGTCCTGGTTCAGTCCTGGTCCAGTCCTGGTCCAGTCCTGGTCTAGTCCTGGTCCAGTCCTGGTTTAGTCCTGGTTTAGTCCTGGTTTAGTCCTGGTTTAGTCCTGGTCCTGGCTTAGTCCTGGTTTAGTCCTGGTCCAGTCCTGGTTTAGTCCTGGTCCAGTCCTGGTCCAGTCCTGGTTTAGTCCTGGTTTAGTCCAGTCCTGGTTTAGTCCTGGTCTAGTCCTGGTTTAGTCCTGGTTTAGTCCTGGTCCAGTCCTGGTCTAGTCCTGGTCTAGTCCTGGTCCAGTCCTGGTTTAGTCCTGGTTCAGTCCTGGTTCAGTCCTGGTTTAGTCCTGGTTCAGTCCTGGTTCAGTCCTGGTCCAGTCCTGGTCCAGTCCTGGTCTAGTCCTGGTCCAGTCCTGGTTTAGTCCTGGTTTAGTCCTGGTTTAGTCCTGGTCCAGTCCTGGTCTAGTCCTGGTCCAGTCCTGGTTTAGTCCTGGTTTAGTCCTGGTTTAGTCCTGGTCCTGGTTTAGTCCTGGTTTAGTCCTGGTCCAGTCCTGGTCCAGTCCTGGTCCAGTCCTGGTTTAGTCCTGGTTTAGTCCTGGTTTAGTCCTGGTTTAGTCCTGGTCCAGTCCTGGTCCAGTCCTGGTTTAGTCCTGGTCCTGGTTTAGTCCTGGTTTAGTCCTGGTTTAGTCCTGGTCCAGTCCTGGTTTAGTCCTGGTCCTGGTTTAGTCCTGGTTTAGTCCTGGTCCAGTCCTGGTTTAGTCCTGGTCCTGGTTTAGTCCTGGTTCAGTCCTGGTTTAGTCCTGGTTTAGTCCTGGTCCTGGTTTAGTCCTGGTTTAGTCCTGGTCCTGGTTTAGTCCTGGTTTAGTCCTGGTCCAGTACCTAACAGACACTGGGTGTTGTCCGTGGTCCTGATCCTCACAGACCAGTGCGGCGCCTGCAGAGGGTCCAGTTCACTGGGAACACAAAGTACTTTCATTAAAACTGTCCAAACTGACCCTGATGCCCCGTCTCTCGGGGTAGACCTGGCTCTGGTCCTGGCTCTGGTCCTGGCTCTGGTCCTGGTCCTGGCTCTGGTCCCGGTCCTGGTCCCGGTCCTGGTCCTGGTCCTGGCTTTGGTCCTGGCTTTGGTCCTGGCTCTGGTCCTGGCTCTGGTCATGGTCCTGGTCGTGGTCCTGGTCCTGGTCCTGGTCCTGGTCTGACTCTGGTCCTGGTCTGGCTCTGGTCCTGGTCGTGGTCCTGGTCCTGGTCCTGGTCCTGGTGGGACTCACCTGTAAACGTCGTTGTCCACGATGATTCCCTCAGACAGATGAGGCCACGTGGCAGCCAAGTGCAGCTCACTGTGGACACACACTTTAGACACTAGAACTACACACACTGTACACACACACACTGTACACACACACACACTGTACACACACACACTTTAGACACTAGAACTACACACAGACACACACACACACACACACATATACACACACACACTTTAGACACTAGAACTACACACAGACACACACACACACACACCAGAACTACACACCAGAACTACACACAGACACACACACACACACACCAGAACTACACACCAGAACTACACACACACACACACACTGTACACACACACATACACACACATATACACACACACACTTTAGACACTAGAACTACACACAGACACACACACAGACACACACACACACACACACACACAGACACACACTCAGACCTGATTGGCTCGGCACAGGCTCCAAACGGCACTTTGCCAAACTCCACTCCCCCGACTTCTCCCCCGAAAAGACCATCGAAATCTGAGAAACAAGAGGAAGAGAGCCTCAGTGTGTGTGTGTGTGTGTGTGTGTGTGTGTGTTGTGTGTGTGTGTGTACAGTGTGTGTGTGTGTGTGTGTGTACAGTGTGTGTGTACAGGTGTGTGTATATATATGTGTATATATGTGTGTGTCACCTGGAGGCTGCTGGGGCCAGGAGCACTGCTGCCAGTCCTGGAGGATGTAGGTGAACCTGATGGAGATGTCGATGGGAGGCAGAGGAGACAGAGTGCAGCCCTGAGAGGGACACACGTCAGGAGTCGACCGACAACCAGAGAACAAACGGTTATTCTGTTTAGCAGCCGCCGCCGCCATCTTTGACAGTCACAGTGAAACAATCACCGGCTGCTGAACCCTGAGCTAACGTTAGTGCCGACGCTAACGTTAGCATCAGCGCTAACGTTAGCGTCGGTGCTAAGCTCCAGAGACACTCACGATCTTGGCCTTGAAGATGTCCAGGAGCCCGGACAGGTTCTTGTAGTGAGCGGGGACTTTGTGCAGGTGAACCATGTCGAAGTCGATCCTGACGCCGGGGCCTTGGCACTCGCCCGAGAACATACGCCTCCACTTCTGCTGCGTCTGCACCAGCACCGGCACCTGGCTAAAGGGCACAACGTCAGAGTCTGCTCAAGGGCACAACGTCAGAGTCTGCTCAAGGGCACAACGTCAGAGTCTGCTCAAGGGCACAACGTCAGAGTCTGCTCAAGGGCACAACGTCAGAGTCTGCTAAAGGGCACAACGTCAGAGTCTGCTCAAGGGCACAACGTCAGAGTCTGCTCAAGGGCACAACGTCAGAGTCTGCTCAAGGGCACAACGTCAGAGTCTGCTCAAGGGCACAACGTCAGAGTCTGCTCAAGGGCACAACGTCAGAGTCTGCTCAAGGGCACAACGTCAGCCTGGAGTCTGCTCAAGGGCACAACGTCAGAGTCTGCTCAAGGGCACAACGTCAGAGTCTGCTCAAGGGCACAACGTCAGAGTCTGCTCAAGGGCACAACGTCAGAGTCTGCTCAAGCGACACAACGTCAGAGTCTGCTCAAGGGCACAACGTCAGCCTGGAGTCTGCTCAAGGGCACAACGTCAGAGTCTGCTCAAGGGCACAACGTCAGAGTCTGCTCAAGGGCACAACGTCAGAGTCTGCTCAAGGGCACAACGTCAGAGTCTGCTCAAGGGCACAACGTCAGAGTCTGCTCAAGGGCACAACGTCAGAGTCTGCTCAAGGGCACAACGTCAGAGTCTGCTCAAGGGCACAACGTCAGAGTCTGCTCAAGGGCACAACGTCAGAGTCTTCTCAAGGGCACAACGCCAGCCTGGAGTCTGCCTCAAGGGCACAACGCCAGAGTCTGCTCAAGGGCACAACGCCAGAGTCTGCTCGGGCACAACGCCAGAGTCTGCTCAAGGGCACAACGTCAGAGTCTGCTCAAGGGCACAACGTCAGAGTCTGCTCAAGGGCACAACGGCAGAGTCTGCTCAAGGGCACAACGTCAGCCTGGAGTCTGCTCAAGGGCACAACGTCAGAGTCTGCTCAAGGGCACAACGTCAGCCTGGAGTCTGCTCAAGGGCACAACGTCAGAGTCTGCTCAAGGGCACAACGTCAGAGTCTGCTCAAGGGTACAACGTCAGAGTCTGCTCAAGGACACAACGTCAGAGTCTGCTCAAGGGCACAACGTCAGAGTCTGCTCAAGGGCACAACGTCAGAGTCTGCTCAAGGGCACAACGTCAACCTGGAGTCTGCTCAAGGGCACAACGTCAGGCTGGAGTCTGCTCAAGGGCACAACGTCAGAGTCTGCTCAAGGGCACAACGTCAGCCTGGAGTCTGCTCAAGGGCACAACGTCAGAGTCTGCTCAAGGGCACAACGTCAACCTGGAGTCTGGCTAAAGGGCACAACGGCTTAAACTTCATCTTCTTGAGAATGTTGGAGTTTCACTTTCAGTAAAGGAGATAATACTTGAACACACTGTGAGGCTCAGGGTTATTATATTCTGTTATTTCAGGGTTATTTACTGTCATAGAACTATAATAAAACCATAGAACTATAATAAAACCTGAAGATGAATCCAAAATGGCCGCCCTGTTCCTCCTGTGGCCTGAGCTCATTGGTTCATGACCCTAAAAAAGTTTCTTACTTCCGCATTTACTTCCTGATACGGAGGCGGCCATCTTTGTTTTACTTCCTGATACGGAGGCGGCCATCTTTGTTTTACTTCCTGATACGGAGGCGGCCATCTTTGTTTTACTTCCTGATACGGAGGCGGCCATCTTTGTTTTACTTCCTGATACGGAGGCGGAAATCTTTGTTTTACTTCCTGATACGGAGGCGGCCATCTTTGATTTACTTCCTGATACGGAGGCGGCCATCTTTGTTTTACTTCCTGATACGGAGGCGGCCATCTTTGTTTTACTTCCTGATACGGAGGCGGCCATCTTTGTTTTACTTCCTGATACGGAGGCGGCCATCTTTGCTTTACTTCCTGATACTGAGGCGGCCATCTTTGCTTTACTTCCTGATACGGAGGCGGCCATCTTTGCTTTACTTCCTGATACGGAGGCGGCCATCTTTGCTTTACTTCCTGATACGGAGGCGGCCATCTTTGTTTTACTTCCTGATACGGAGGCGGCCATCTTTGCTTTACTTCCTGATACGGAGGCGGCCATCTTTGCTTTAGGGCTCCACGTGACCACAATCCCCCACTTCATATAAAAACGGTAATTTGTGTGATTTTATAAACGGTAGAAAAGAACATTTCCTTCTATTTTATTTAAATACTGATAATAATTCAGTCCTGTCTGTGATTATAATGTGACATTTTAGAAAAAGGCCGCAGTACCTCACACGACCACTAATCAACCTGGGACACAGACAGAGGGGGCGGGGCTTATCCAGTTCATTTAATACATCCATGTTTACTGCCCAGAACTCGTCACATGTCGTGCCCAAAGTAAACACAGAGTTCAAATCTAGAAGCAGCTGCTGTTTGAAGAGTGGACTGACCAGCCGCTGTTCTGGAGCGCGACGGACACAGAGCTCAGCAGCAGGTTACACTTGGACTCACTGACCACGGCCTCACAGTTAGCTCCAGGAGACAGGACCACGAACTCACGCAGCCCGAACCTGAAACAGAGAGAACAGAGACTGAAACAGAGAGAACAGAGACTGAAACACCAGAGAACAGAGACTGAAACACCAGAGAGAACAGAGACTGAAACAGAGAGAACACAGACTGAAACACCAGGAGCTCACGCAGCCCGAACCTGAAACAGAGAGAACAGAGACTGAAACAGAGAGAACAGAGACTGAAACAGAGAGAACAGAGACTGAAACACCAGAGAACAGAGACTGAAACACCAGAGAACAGAGACTGAAACACCAGAGAACAGAGACTGAAACAGAGAGAACAGAGACTGAAACACCAGAGAACAGAGACTGAAACAGAGAGAACAGAGACTGAAACAGAGAGAACAGAGACTGAAACAGAGAGAACAGAGACTGAAACACCAGAGAACAGAGACTGAAACACCAGAGAACAGAGACTGAAACACCAGAGAACAGAGACTGAAACAGAGAGAACAGAGACTGAAACACCAGAGAACAGAGACTGGAACACCAGGAGGTGACGCAGCCCGAACCTGAAACAGAGAGAACAGAGACTGAAACAGAGAGAACAGAGACTGAAACACCAGAGAACAGAGACTGAAACAGAGAGAACAGAGACTGAAACACCAGAGAACAGAGACTGAAACACCAGAGAACAGAGACTGAAACACCAGAGAGAACAGAGACTGAAACACCAGAGAACAGAGTGTGTCGGGTGCAGTGTGTCGGGTGGTGCAGTGTGTCAGGTGCAGTGTGTCAGGTGGTGCAGTGTGTCAGGTGCAGTGTGTCAGGTGCAGTGTGTCAGGTGGTGCAGTGTGTCGGGTGCAGTGTGTCGGGTGGTGCAGTGTGTCGGGTGGTGCAGTGTGTCAGGTGCAGTGTGTCGGGTGGTGCAGTGTGTCGGGTGGTGCAGTGTGTCGGGTGGTGCAGTGTGTCGGGTGGTGCAGTGTGTCAGGTGGTGCAGTGTGTCGGGTGGTGCAGTGTGTCAAGTGCAATGTGTCAAGTGCAGTGTGTCGGGTGGTGCAGTGTGTCGGGTGGTGCAGTGTGTCAGGTGCAGTGTGTCGGGTGGTGCAGTGTGTCTGGTGGTGCAGTGTGTCGGGTGGTGCAGTGTGTCGGGTGGTGCAGTGTGTCAGGTGGTGCAGTGGTG